>JACJUY010001580.1:42295-93839 GCA_014220935.1 Platorchestia sp. MABIK
AGTCTTGTCCGGAAGTCAGGCAAGCGCAAGCAACAAAGATCTTCCGGCGGTCGGGTCGTTTCCGCCCACGGTTCGTGATCGAGACATACGAAGCCTAGCCAGACAAAGACATCCGGTGGCGTTCACTTTATAAGGCACATCCCGAGATATAACATCATCCTATAACGAGCAGTTTGAGTCAATAATACACACAATAACATGGGTTCAAAACAATTTCAAGGTGATTAATACATAAAAATACAATATCAAGAACTTATTACTATATGAAGCATCTAACGCATAATTGCAAAATGACCCAAATTTTTGATTTACCCACTCCCAAACGGACCCCAACATATGTTTGCCAAAGACCCTGTCTTAACATCTTTCAACAATGAGAGCAACAGCTCATCATATGCAAAAAAAAAACTGGCTGGAAACTAGTAGACACTGGGGAATTGTCCAATCCCCTAACAGGAATATTTCCCAAAAACTGCTGCAAATATCTGATTATGGGAGAAATTTATTTTTGAAAATCTTCCAACTCTATATACATATTTACTTTACTTACAATTTTCAGTGATTTATCCAACTTCACAATTTTTTACAACCCTGCCAGGTAAAGTAGACCCCTGAGGTAAATTTTACAACTTCATAATACTTTATTGCTGCTTTTCAAATTTTTCTACTTGTTACTACTTAACTACCTAGTAGACACCCTGTTTTGGGAATGAAAGAAATGACCAAAAAGCAACATAAGGCATTAGTACTGAATCATACGAGTTAAATAGTTCACATTTCATCATGACAGGTCTTAGTTTACTTGAGGCATCCGCAAAGGCTTCATTGGAGGAATTGCATGAAAAGAACTTTTGTCTCTAGCTTCAGACTCAAGCAAATCTAGATGGATTTCACTCACTGAATTTCGAAAATTTTGTTGATTGACTCTAGGCTGTTTTCAATAAGAGTATCACATATTGAATTTTGACTGTTAAATGAAACAGATTTACTGAACAAGTCTAAGCGTTTATCAGAAAGTGACTAAGAATTGAAGGGAACTAAGAGCTGTTCTTTTCATTTGCATTATTGGATGATTCTGAAATTAAACAATCATTAACACAAGGTTTGGAGACTGTACCACGTACATCAGGGCAAGGGTGAAAAATTAGATAATTTCTTTTCCAACTTTTCAACGTTACAAAACCTTTCCAGAACATCACGGTTAGAACAGTAGTAAAAAAATTCACTGAACTTATTTTATTGGTCCACTGTCAATAGTTGAAAAATTCATGAACTCTGGAGTCTATAAAATACAATGGTTTGATGTACAAACATCATCCTCAGGCTGGAAATATATGTACAAAATTTCCAGTCAGAGATAAAATGCAAATTTAACACTCAAAGCAACATCAGATAGAGATAATCTAGAAAATGACAGCACTAGAAAATGATTAAAAGCAAAATTTGTACCACAGCAATAAGTACTGGTATGACTACATCTTTTTGCCTTTAAATTAAAAAACTAAATTTTTATCCAACAAAGCTCAGGTTTTATATAAACAAGGTCACATTTAATTTTAAAAGGTCAACTTCATTTTAAAAATCCTCTTGTTCAATTTAAATAACCTCTAGTTCAATTTAAATAACCTCAAGTTCAATTTAAATAACCTCATGTTCAATTTAAATAACATCAAGATCAATTTAAATAACCTCAAATTCAATTTAAATAACCTCAAATTCAATTTAAAAAACCTCAGGTTCAATTTAAAAAACCTCAAGTTCAATTTAAATAACCTCAAGTTAAATTTAAATAACCTCAAATTCAATTTAAAAAACCTCAGGTTCAATTGAAAAACCTCAAGTTCAATTTAAAAACCTCAAGTTCAATTAAAAAAACCTCAAGTTCAATTAAAATAACCTCATGTTCAATTGAAATAACTTCAAGATCAATTTAAATAACCTCAAATTCAGTTTAAAAAACCTCGGGTTCAATTTAAAAAACCTCAAGTTCAATTTAAAAACCTCAGGTTCAATTTAAAAACCTCAAGTTCAATTTAAAAAACCTCTAGTTCAATTTAAAAACCTCAAGTTCAATTTAAAAACCTCATGTTCAATTTAAAAAAACCTCAAGTTCAATTTAAAAAACTTCAAGTTCGATTTGAAAACTTCAAGTTCAATTTGAAAACCTCAAGTTCAGTTTGAAAACCTCAAGTTCAGTTTGAAAACCTCAAGTTCAATTTGAAAACCTCAAGTTCAATTTGAAAACCTCAAGTTCAGTTTGAAAACCTCAAGTTCAATTTGAAAACCTCAACTTCAATTTGAAAACCTCAACTTCAATTTGAAAACCTCAACTTCAATTTGAAAACCTCAAGTTCAATTTGAAAACCTCAAGTTCAATTAGAAAACCTCAAGTTCAATTTGAAAGCCTCAAGTTCAATTTGAAAACCTCAAGTTCAATTTGAAAACCTCAAGTTCAATTTGAAAACCTCAAGTTCAATTTGATAACCTCAAGTTCAATTTGATAACCTCAAGTTCAATTTGATAACCTCAAGTTCAATTTGAAAAACCTCAAGTTCAATTTGAAAACCTCAAGTTCAATTTGAAAACCTCAAGTTAAATTTGAAAACCTCAAGTTAAATTTGAAAACCTCAAGTTCAATTTGATAACCTCAAGTTTAATTTGAAAAACCTCAAGTTCAATTTGAAAACCTCAAGTTCAATTTGAAAACCTCAAGTTCAATTTGAAAACCTCAAGTTCAATTTGAAAACCTCAAGTTCAATTTGAAAACCTCAAGTTCAATTTGAAAACACCAAGTTCAATTCAAATACTCGCAAGTTCAATTTAAATAACCTCAAGTTCAATTTAAATAACCTCAAGTTCAATTTAAATAACCTCAAGTTCAATTTAAATAAACTCAAGTTCAATTTAAATAAACTCAAGTTCAATTTAAATAACCTCAAGTTCAATTTAAATAACCTCAAGTTCAATTTAAATAACCTCAAGTTCAATTTAAATAAACTCAAGTTCAATTTAAATAAACTCAAGTTCAATTTAAATAAACTCAAGTTCAATTTAAATAAACTCAAGTTCAATTTAAATAAACTCAAGTTCAATTTAAATATCCTCAAGTTCAACTTAAATAACCTCAAGTTCAATTTAAATAAACTCAAGTTCAATTTAAATAACCTCAAGTTCAATTTTAATAACCTCAAGTTAAATTTAAATAAACTCAAGTTCAATTTAAATAACCTCAAGTTTAATTTTAATAACCTCAAGTTCAATTTAAATAACCTCAAGTTCAATTTAAATAACCTCAAGTTCAATTTAAATAACCTCATGTTCAATTTAAATAACCTCAAGTTCAATTTAAATAACCTCAAGATCAATTTAAATAATCTCAAGTTCAATTTCAATAACCTCAAGTTCAATTTCAATAACCTGAAGTTCAATATAAAAACCTCAAGATCAATTTAAAAAACCTCAAGTTCAATTTGAAAAACCTCAAGTTCAATTTAAAAAACCGCAAGTTCAATTTAAAAAACCTCAAGTTCAATTTAAAAAACCTCAAGTTCAATTTAAAACACCTCAAGTTCAATTAACAACACCTCAAGTTCAATTAAAAACACCTCAAGTTCAATTTGAAAACCTCAAGGTCAATTTGAAAACCTCAAGGTCAATTTGAAAACCTCAAGGTCAATTTGAAAACCTCAAGTTCAATTTGAAAACTTCAAGTTCAATTTGAAAACCTCAAGTTCAATTTGAAAACCTCAAGTTCAATTTGAAAACCTCAAGTTCAATTTGAAAACCTCAAGTTCAATTTGAAAACCTCAAGTTCAATGTGAAAAAGGTCAAGTTCAATGTGAAAAAGGTCAAGTTCTATGTGAAAAAGGTCAAGTTCAATTTAAAAAAGGTCAAGTCCAATTTAAAAAAGGCGAAGTTCAATTTAAAAAAGGATAAGTTCAATTTAAAAAAGGTCAAGTTCAATTGATAAAAAAGGTCAAGTTCAATTGATAAAAAAGGTCAAGTTCAATTTAAAAAAGGTCAAGTTAAATTTAAAAAAGGTCAAATTCAATTTTAAAAAGGTCAAGTTTAATTCGAAAAGGCTCAAGTTTAATTCAAAAATGCTCAAGTTTAATTTAAAAATGCTGAAGTTTAATTTAAAAATGCTCAAGTTTGATTTATAAAAAGGTCAAGTACGTAGGTATAGGTAAACAATTTTAGAAATATAAGCTTTTCAAAATTTAACTTCATCTGTTTTAAAATATACATGACAATTTAAAATTAAACTTGATCTGTTTTGAATAAAACTTGAGTTTTTTTAATTGAACTTGAGCTTTTTAAGAGTAAAATAAGAAGGTGTAGGTAACAGTATTGTGCTAGGTGTAATACTAAAAATATGTTAATACTGTTCCCTAATCTTACTACAGTAGTACATATTGCTGTGGTACAAATTTCGTTTCTAGTAATTTTCTTGTGGTCATTTCCAACATTAAAACCTTTTTTGATGTAGCTTTGAGAAATAGATTTGCATTATATCAATATGACTGAAAAAAATTTACTGAAGAATTTTAGCCTGAACATGATGTTCGTACATCGAAACGTCGCTTTTTATAGACTACAGAGTTAGAGAATTTTTAACAATTGACTTGGTTTCATAAAAATATGATGAATTAATTTATTACTACTTTAACACATGAACTGGAATGATTTGGTAGAGTTGAAAGTTATGACAAACCAATTCAAATTTGTCATAAGATTGAGAACAATCTTCTGAATTAATAATGCTCATGACATTCCTCTAATGCTTCTATTGCACAAGCAATCCAGAACATAATTTGAACTTTTGCAAAGACATAGTAGATAGGTAGTGGCATGTTAGCAAAGGCATATCAGAAAGTAACTATCAGAACAAATAAGTTGGAGTGGGTGTGAGAAAATTTTAAATTTCATTTTTCCCCAAAGACATTGCTAGTGTCCATTAAAAGTTTGTCCCCAAATATACCACACCTCATCTCTAAAAACACAGCTGAGGTGACGCAGAATAGAATTTGTAATGTCAACACACGTGTTAAAACAAGATCTTACCAACTTCATCATTTTTGACTATTTTACGCAGTTGGAAACTGCTCTCTTTGATGCCTTATCTGTAATAACTTTTTATGTCTAAAAATATCATGCTAATATGCATGTACAAATAATTTAAAACAAATATATTACTAGAAAGTAATTTCCTGTAGTGATTACACAAGGTTATACTTTCCATCAGAAGGAAAGTCACTTTGAAAATTTACATTTACACTCACACTAATCCAAATAATTATTATACAAACATAATGTAAATTGTATGATCCAATGAGTAGAGTAACTGGAATGGTTACTTTGATGTGTGTACACAAACGCACATATCAAAAGCAATTTTTTCACGTAAATGCACAGGGAATAATTTTGAAATCTCACGTTACCAGTAAAACACATCAAAATAACTTATGATACCAACATTAAGGAAATTAGATCTTGGTCCACATATTATTAGCTATGAAACAATTTCAATGTTTAGACCTTATTACTTTGAAGCAATTTAAATAGTAAACAGTACCAACGCTCAAACTTGGACCACCGCACTGAACAACAGCGAGCAATGTGATACCTTGACATTACGGACTCGTTAAGCTCAAATGCAAGTTGAAAATCACGAAGGTTCCAATAATTTTTCTTTGTTGATTGATGAACTAATTTTTAAAAATTTCATTATTAAAAGCTGTGAATTTATAAAGGTATGCTTTTAATTTTTTTGATGTGTTCGTTTTTAACCACTTCACGTAAAATTATTTTATTAGAAAATAAGTCATTAAGGTTTAGGATTGTAACAAATACGATCGTGATAAAAAATTGTACTCTCGTATTCTAAGTCTTTTAAAACGAGAAATATTTCAAAGCCTGAGTTATAAAATGAGTAGAGCCTGAAATACATTTAGTTTACTGGAATCAAAATATAATAGTGCGCGAATGAGATATTTAGTCGGAATGTTCATATTTTATATATCCACCATTATAACCCTGCATTTTTTAACTTCACAGTTTCACTTTTAATATAAAGTACAAAGAGTTAAAATAAAAAATTTGAAATTAAATTTAAAACATTTGAAGATTCAGTTAAGGAATTTGAACTTCATATTAAAATGTATAAAATTAAAATGTATAAATATCGAAAAATTATTTGTGAAAATCCAATTAAATGTCTCAGCTTCGAATTAAAGTTTTCACTTTCACAATAAAATAACCAAAGCTCAAATTATATCATGTGAAGGTTACGTAAACTAATTCATGTAATTTCATTTGACCACGAGTAATACATAACAAACATTTATCTAAAGACGAAGAACACAGCACGGATAGGTATCATTTGCTGTGTTCTTCGTCTTTAAATTCTTAATGATAGTCCGACTAAGGAGTGTGAATTTTACGAAACATTTATCTGACTTGTCCTTGATTAAACTTAGACATGGGCTATCTATCATTGCCGTTAATATCAAAATATGAAGTATAGTCTGAAAAATAACCATAGTTTTACCGTTGTATTTCTACGATAGGAATGACAGTCAGAAATCGACGTTAAAGAACGTTCATCCTCGTCGACGGGCTTTTTTAGCGTCTAAAATTACCGTTGATCAGCGGTAATATATGTACCGTCGGAATACTTCGAAAAGCGATAAAAACCTAACATAATTACCGTTTCGCCGACGAAAAAATTCGGACTGGGTGTTGGTGATGATGGGACGGTTTTCACTTTGTGTTTTGTTCAAAATCCTCTTGTACTGGTTCTTCATTTCACCGACATCACGCTTCAATTGACTGAACACTTAGAAGATGAAATCTTGAGAAAATCAGTGATGGGCATCTGTTCATCATCAAAACTAGGATGCGTAGGGCATCTGAGGACACTTCTACTTTTGTGATTTATAATAACCTGATAATCATTTAGATTTTTTTTATTTCAGAAGATCCCATGGTAGATACTACCAGAACTGATGAAATAAAAATACACGCTGTATTAGTATCTATAAAAAGCGAAACACAGCAATTTAGAAATTGAAAAATTTCTAAAAGTCGCCAAATCTTTCGTTTGTAAAGTTAGCAAGGAACTGAATGAAAACAGTGGAAATGAACTGGCCTCGAGCATGAGAAAACAGCATTCTCAACGCTCAGACTCACTTGGAACACGAAGTTTCCTGCAATAGTGGTGGTTTTCGGCGTTGTTAGCAGTGAAGGGTACATCATGTCTCTTCATTTTTTTCCACGGGGCCTTAGGCTAAGTCCAGACTGAACACGTTGGCGCTCACGCGCGCGTACGCAGGCAGTAGCTACAATAGCAAATACATGTATTCCCTTGAGAGGGTCCACACTAAACGTGGACGCGCGCAAGCATACCAAAGCGTGCAGGCGCTGCATCTCGCTGTCAAAATTCAGGATAACTTGGGAGAAATATTTGACGCAGCTCACGGCGCGTTCAGTGTGTCTCGAGCAGCCGTGAGAGATGGATGTGGAGCTGCTACTCTCTTCTATTTAGGCAGTGGCTGCCATTTGGGACGCTTCTCGGCTAAAAATGGCGTCCCAAAAAAAATGGCGTCTCGGCTAAAAATGGGCCAAATGACAATATACGGAAATGAACATTTTAAACACTATTTTGATATAAATATGACCTATAATCTTACCTTTAATGAGCTGAACCAAAGATTTCCTGAAATTCGTCATGCAATGCGGCAACTAATTTCAATTATTTATTAGCATCTTCGATCTTTCTGATTTCATACGTTTCATTGGTCCCAATTATCTTAATTAAAACCAGGGGAACATCAAAATCATAGCTGTATTTTTAATAACGTTTTAGACTACGTCGTATTGTCTGTATACTATTTATTGTTGAAACATTCATCTTCTTTCGAATTTTGTTATTAATGATGTTTACTTGTTTGAATGTTCTCTCAACATCAGCATTAGAATGACAGAGAATTATTTAAGCGAATTTGCAAAGTTCCTGAAAGGGATTTTCAGCTGAGGAATCTCTGTAATTAAAAACTTCGCCTCCGATATTGACTGTACTTATTTACTCGGTGTCTTCCACGGCCCTGTATGCAACCGCTATCTCTGAAAATCTAGTTTAGTAAGGTCTGAGCGATTGGAGATACACATTCTCGCATATGGAATTATATCAGGTTTTATACGATTCAAGCAAGACTTGATACTTAATTCTGACATTGACTTCAAAATGACGTAATTATGAGGAAGACGCGATCGTAATTCTACTAGCTCTATTAAGAAATTGATGAATCATTGCCGAATGTACTTTTCATCATCTTAAATTTGAGACTAAATTTTTATAGAAAATGAACAAAACAGGCTAAATACGAGTTAAACTAGTACAAAAGGGGTTTAAAAACGCGCCAGGGATAAATAAATCGGCAACCCTGCCACCGATGCTTCTCGATGAACGGGCGCATCAGCGTGCAGTGTAGACACCTCCATTCAATTGAAAGCGTGAGACAGCGTGAAGTGGACGCACGCGTGAGCGCCAACGTGTTCAGTCTGGACTTAGCCTTAGAGTCAATGCAGATGCCTATGCCGAGATTTCAATCCATTATTAAGCGTTGGATCGACAGCGTTGCCAATGTAAGGGCCTATGCCTTTCAACAAGATTCGGCTCCATTACATTAAGCTCGCCAAACCCAGGGTTGGATGACCGAATATTTTCATGATCATGTCACATCAAATTTATGACCTCCTAACTCACCAAACCTAAATTCTTTGGATTATTACGTGTAGGGCATTGTTGAAAAAGAAGTTAAGCATCCCCATAGCACCAAATCCTTTCTGATGGAAGCATAGCCTGAGCAATGGAAGACATAAATAAAAACCATCTGATAATAGGTTGTAGTCACTGTCGAACTCGAATTGAGTTGGTGATAAAAGCCATATGTATTTATATAGCTTCATATTAGGTTTATTTGTTTTGTTACAAGAAATTGTGAGTTTCTACGATTGTTTCATTTTCTGATTTCTAAAAGTGAGGCAGGTGTCCTGATACTTTACACACCCTGTATATTACACGTTATAAGAAGGGAATAATTGTGACCTTGGTACGTAAGCTAGAATTTTCAAGATTGAGGATGTAAATGAGTGGAAAAACAATAATTCTTGTACGCCAAAATTCTGTGCAGATCGTAAGCGGCGCCACAGCGATGTCCAAACTGGTGCAACTCTCAGTGCTTACACCTAATGCAGTCATCCCGGGCAACGGAGAGCATCACATTGACGCCGGTTCAACTATTGCTATAGAGTGCTTCATACAACAGGTAGTGTTTTTGTGTGGCTTATAATGTTCCAATTGGAGTATGCAAAATCGAACTCTAACTAGGGTTGCAATGCTCCTTCCCCTGATTAAATACTTTTCGTTTGATCAATGGTGATTAAATTTTGGAGGCTCAAAACACAGTTTCAGATAGAAAATACGTGGGGAAAAATTGAGCTATTGTATAAATATTATTATTGTACCATCGACTCTCATGTCATTTTGGAAACGTTTCCCAATTTCAGACCCGAGTGAAGCTTACCTTCTTGAAAACGTTTCTTAATTCTTGAAAAAAATGCGTCATCCTGAACTCTAACTTCAATTCATTTTATGCTCTACGAGTGCTAGATAGAAAAATTTCCTATAATTTTGAATTGCTGATCAAATGCTAACTGTGCATTTTCCTGCTTTTCTTTTCCACTTTTTCGGGGAAGAATTTCTTAAACTAGCGAGTCTACACATTTCATCTAAAATGGTTGCACCTGTGACAAAACATTTTAGGTAAATTTTTAAGTTGAAATCAGTCGCTTAGGTTCCCATTTTAATGATACGATGAAATTCCTCATGACATGTTTTTTTCCATTATTTGCAAGTACAGTTCGCACAATGTGCGTCTGAATACGCGGGTTCTAGCTACGCAACCGTTAGTTCGTACTGTGGAGCACATCAGCAGTAGTTGTAATACAAACTTCTCACACCTTCTCACTGTATCTTCCTTTCAGATATATAGTGTTCTTTCAGAACGTCTAACTGATCAAAGTGAGCAAAACGCTCTACGTGAAGGATTTTTTGTAGCTAAATTACCCAGGACGCACCGCAACACCCAATACCTGCATCGGTTACAGCATTTCCCAGTAATAAATCGGTGGAGTAACTCCAATGGTTTTCTGAAGTTCAGAGCCGTCAGATATTTAAAGTTCGAAGATGAAGAATACGTAGCATTCTTGCAGTGAGGATTGATTGTAGCCTCTAGACGTTATCCTGAAAACCATACGCGCTCTACAGCTGTATACGCACTTCCTAGAGATATGTTAGTTCAGTATAGGGACACAATTACTGCAAAAACGCTTATAGCCACAGAGCAACAAAAAGCAGTAAAGGCGGTCACGACTAACTAAAGCACATAGCCGATTGTTATCACAGATCCAAACTGCTGTAGAACTGCACAGATTTTCAGCTGAGCTATAAACAAGATATGACAGCGTCATAGCATTTGGATTTTTTTTTCGTTTCATGTCTCATTTCGTAACTTAAAACTAATTATTGAATGTGCTCAAATATTATAGTGAATTCTTCAAGTCCATCTTTGGAATCTTTAATTTAAAAACCTGACATCGAAGGAGATTTCAATGAAATTAATCATATTTAATAAGAAAACGTTTCAGAGCAGAGCTCCATCACCAGTTCAAGGAAATGAAAAATTGCATTTGTGGAATAAGAGATCAAACTACAGTGAATAGGAAACAAAAACAAGCGTGAAATGGTGAATAAAAAATAAAAATTGAGAGGGAAATCAACAGGTTATTGACTATTTGCAGGAGATGTGAACTGCCTGTGTAGTTCCAGTTAGATTTTCGCTGATCAGTGTGCATAGACTCTAAAAACCAAAGGTCATCCAGGGTTGAAGCTGAATTCGAATTTTGGTAATTAGTAGCAGGTATGCGACCGTTGCATTATTCAGCGTGATTGCGCATTGCACAATTAGATGGGAGGGCTAGCTGGATTCCAGCTTTGAAGCTTCAACCCCGTTAGTCTGGCACTCTGAAAAAAAATTTTGTGACGTCACGTTTAATATTTAATTCAATAAGACCAGTAGTTTTTTACGGTGTAGAATTGAGCTCAAGTGGAACTTCGCTGCATATAACAGTGTTGAGACTGTTTGGTTCCTTCAACTGTAGGTAAGCCTTCGGAAGTCTCTAACGTTTGCGTCTTTTAGCTCCTTTTTGTTTGTATGCTCCCTTCTCTATTTCCTCTTTTTTCTTCCTCTTCTTTCCTAACTTGCCGTTATCTGCGTATGATATCTTGAATAAGAACACACCTTGTGTATTGATTTCTCTTTTTCTGAAGTCGATGCTACATAAATCTTTCTCTTCGCTTTCTTGGGATCGCTTTCTGGAGGCTATGGGATCTTAAACTAATGACGATGGTGATGGCGATAGTGGTGATGATGAACAGATAGGAGAACAATTATAAAATTATTGTGTTTGAGAATACCATAATGCTTTGATAGTCACCCGTGAGAATATGGAAAAGGTGAAAATAAAGTAAACGAGCCATCGTATATGGCCAGGCAAAAATTATTTGAATGCTCCGTTGACTCCGGTGGGCGTAGAATTTGAATGGTTAACGCCTGGTTAATCTCGTACTTATGTCTCAAGTAAAATTACCGGATAAATGGATGGGGTACGGGTGTATGATTTGGGGTGGGAGCGTTGTTAGAGGTGAAGAGAGATTAGAGTAATTAGAGAAAAAAAGATTGATTACATAGATATTTTAGAAAACCAAGAAAGTTCAGTGGACTTTAAAAGGAATGAGTGAGTGATTGTCGCATCTTTTTTATTAAACTTCGCTATGGCCTGTCAAATTGGTATTCTACCTTGCTGCAGTAGTCGTTAGAAAAGTTACTTGAAATACCTCGCAGGCTTAATATGAAAATGACAATCAATTTATGTACAAATGCGTAACTTGATTGTGAGTCAACAATAGAGGGAATGATCTCAAGAAACCTCAAGAAATTGCCGATGTACACTGAAAAAAATTTTGGCCTCTCTAAGTGTCTCATGGCTGTTCAGGTTTCTCATAGATAGCCAGAACGTCTCAAAAAGAGAGTAGATGTCTCATCGGAAGTGCGACCTCTCGATGAGCGCGAAGTGTCTCAAAATGCTGCCTATCTCTGATTGGCGATGATAATGTAATAGCTTAGTCACCACTCAAAACTGACTTTTGTTAAATAAGTGTTCAGTAAATGTAAGCCGGAGCAAATAAAATTTTTCCTTCATACATAACTTCTCCTGGAAATTGTAAAAATAATCTCTTCAGGGGGAGTTAACGCTTAATCGCTACTGCTCTGAGCTGAACGAGAAGTTTAGGTGGTGACATAAGGTTTAACTGGTGGAAACGAGTGTAGCTCCTGGCGCAGCTCTTCAGAGGTAAGACCAAGTATTGATGTCACCAGCAGCAGCTATCGCTTATCTCAAGATAACGTAAGGGTATCCAAGTTTCTTCATGGCACTGGAAGCGTCAACCTTGCTTGGCAGTGCAATGTTACAACTTAATATCCGTAGAGTTTGGTGATAGACATCAGTTGTATTTGCATCAAACTCAAGCCCAAGTGTCTAATCGATAAGACACTGAAGCACTTTTTGTGAGACACTAGAGCGTCTCTAAATCGGGTCTGGAGACACTGGTATGCATCCTAATCTTGGGTGTCTCATCAATTATGCATCTGCGTGTCTCGGTTTTGGGACAAACGTGAGATGCACCTGGGTGTTTCAAAATAGGGCTATTATTTCTTTCAGTGTAGAAAACGATGGTACATATGCAGGTTAATTTTAACAATGGGCCTTTTGTTAAAGGCCCCATTATTAAAATTAGCCTGTATATTTACCTTCGTTGCCATCATGACGTACAATAACTCCTGGAATTTTTGAATGGATATAAAAACAAAGAATTAATAAGATCCCCAGAAGTGCTAGTTGTATTGGATATGCCTGTAACCAATAATAGTCTGGCATATAAGCAACATTCAAAGGAATAATGCAAACGATTTTCGCGTAACCCCATAAACGACAAGCTAGACGAAAGAACAACTTCTCTTCCTTTCGGGATGTGATAATTTCGTTGACCTATCACCCTTGGATTTTTTCTTTGGGGAATGCGTTGATGGAGAGTTTACCGTGAAACCAACAAATATACAACAGCGAATGAGATCTGATCTCACCAGCACAGTAATGAACAGCCTTGCGTAATCGTGCCGATTTTAGTCTGCACTCAGGAGACGATACATGAAAAACATTGTGTTGTAAAAAAATCAGAATGAAACATATTTTTCAGGATTTCCTAACTTGTTTTTTTAATCGATTCATTAATAAAGATGTTATTAAATATTCTGTTACGCACTTACCTGTGGGAATTGACACTCCTAGGGGGAATATGTGAAGTTTCGAGCTAAAGGTTAGGAAGGCCTTAATTTTGCTAAAATTGAATAGGTGTTTTGATTTGTTACGGACTATCTTTTTTTCGGTTTGCAGCTCTCCTGTTATTCAGCACCTTCTACTGTATTCATCAAATTCATCTTGTTTCATGAATTACTTTCGTAACTTACTGTACTGTGTCTGTGGACCTTGTGCATAGATTCCACGTTCCATTAACTCCAAAAAATTGGTGCCTTCCTCTTCCCTCTCTTCGGAATGCCTTTTTTGTAGTTAGAGAGGCTTAAACTAACCTCTAATCTATTCTTTCAGGTCCTATATTTAAAAATCACCCCTAATATTAATATAGCTTCAAAGCATTAGAATTTATACATCTTTCATAGATTAAATTCATGTCATCTCTCAGAAATGACTACGTATGTCCCGTCTTAAAGTTTGTGTCGCAAAAGTGACCTCATAACCCAACGTAAAATAACACAACCTCAGCAGGTTGAGAGAACTCGTGAATCGCTGTACCTCATGTGAATGCATAGTGTTTTAAGCAGCGCTTTACAGTGGGGTTGCGTTAAGAGGAAGGGTTTCAGAACGTGTTACATTTAATGCGAGATAAGGCAGGAAAAACTGTTTCAGAATAATAAATTTTATTAGGCTGTACATTTATTGATGACTACGTGTGGTTTATTTCGGAAGAACTATCTTATAGATAAACTAGGGTAATGATTGCTTCTGACCTTACATTGCTATTATTGTTAGTCTTCTGTATCAGGCAAAATCATTCTTCAATAAAAAAAGTTTCATGATCGTATATAATTTGATTAAACAGGCTTGGACCGAATAACTATCTCATTTTTTCAGTTTTAACGATATTCCAATAATGAAAGTACTAAAATTATCAAGGCTATTGAGCTAAGAGTGCGCCTGATGACGTTAGCAACTTTGTGTCCGCAGCAGGGTTGCGGAGCCGAAGGAATGAATTTTCGACTTCTACTCCGAATCCACCTTTTCGAAATTTGGCGACTACAGCTCTACTTATTCACGATATTCACGATAAATATTTCAATCGTTAGTGTTTGAAGGTGTTGCAACCTGTATATATTTTATTTAATTTATTCACAAATAACATTTAAATTGGAAACTGTACGTTAAAAATCAAAGTTTACTATTATATGTACACGGTGTTTTTTTGTGCGGACAAATTTCAACCATCTGTGAAAAAAATCGAAATAAATCTTTTTTCACGAATAATAAAGTGCCAAAAACTCCTAAGTTTGCGAGTTATAAGCACTTAAAGACACTTTAAATCTTCAAGTAGGATACTACGTAAACGCCAATGTCAGCGCTAATCATGATAGTTCCGACCCCACTAAAGACGATTTTTGTTATTTTTACAATAAAAACTGCAAGCATTTTACGGTGAGGAAAAATATCTGCAGTTTCAAGCATTTGATAATGTTTGTACGTTACTGGAGCACACAAGTTGGATGTTCAAGTTTGATTTGGTTAGTTGACAAAATGTTGCACCATGAACATGCAGCGCTTTACGAATTGTGAGATGGCCGATATGCATATGATCTACGGAGCTGCCAACGGAAATGCTAGGCTCGTGTTACGCATGTACAGGAAACGATTTCCTGGTCGTGACTCGCCTCGACTACAGTTCTTTACTAATTTACATATGAGATTGCGCAACACCGGCTCTTTCACAATGAACAGAATGAATGTTGGGCGCTGTCTTCACCCGGCGGAAGAGAGTGGAACATTTGCAGCAATATCCTCGTGACAGCACTCGTTCGGCTGCTCACTTCTAGGCATGAGTGTTCATACTACTATTTGGCGGGCACTACGTCGTCGGAGGATACATCCGTATCGCTTCAAAAGAGTGCAAGGACTGCTGCCACAAGATTTTGGAGCTCGCCTACAATTTCTGAAGTGGTTCATGCAGCAGCAAGCAATGGATCCCAGCTTCTCCAAGTTCATTCTATTCCTTGATGAAGCGTATTTTACTCGTGATGGTGTTTTTGACACTCACAAATATCATTATTGGGCTCGAAATATTCCTCATGTTATCCACCCAAATAGTCATCAACATCGATTCAGTGTAAACGTGTGGGTAGGAATCATGGGCAACAATTTAATTGACCTGCACCTATGGCCTTCTCCTCTCACGGGACCTGTTCACACCATTTTTCTACGTGATGTTTTGCCTGGATTATGGGAGGACGTTCCACTAGCGACACACAGGCAAACGTGGTTCCAGCATGACACCCTACACATTACTTCGGTGAAGCTCGCGAGTTCTTAAGATGGACAATTTCCGAATCGATGGATAGGCAGAGGTGGTCCAGTAGGACGGCCAGCGCGGTCACCTGACATGTCGCCATTGGAATTTCTTTGTGGGACACCATGAAAGACCTAATGTACGCCACTCCAGTTGTATCAGAAGAGGATCTCGTTGGATGCATTGTAGACTCAGCTGGTATTATTACTGAAATGCCTAACGTCTTTGAAAATGCATGGCGCTCACAGGATGATAGATGTTCTCAGTGCGTCGAGGTTAATTAATGGAGGTCCATTTGAACACCTTCTCTGATAATACTTGTTTGTTAAATGGAAGTTTAGCATTAATTTACGGTTTGTTATTAATATCCTACAACACCTCTGACGAAAAGTTTCTCACAAATTGTGAAAACGTGGTTTTACAATTAGGAAATGCTAATTGTACAGAATAAACTACTAAAGTTTATTATTGATGGTTTGGTGTTAGTTTCCTAATGAACATGCAAATTGCAGATATTTTTCGTAACTGTAAAATGCTAGCAGGTTGTATTCGAAAACTGATAAATAACCTGCTTTAATAGGGCCGGACCTATCAAGACTAGCGCTAACACAAGCGTGCACGTAGAATCCTACTTCAAGTTATAAAGTTTCTTTAAGTCCTTATAACTAGAAAACTAAGATGTTTTTTTTAGTTTATCATTCGTGAAAATCAATTTATTTGGAGTTTTTTTAGCTGCGGTGGAAATTTTTCAGCATAAAAAACACCCTGAACATTACAGACACGTGTCCACTGAGTCGGCTTACCCTGAGAAGTATATATCAGCATCAACGATTTATTTCTGGAACCACAGATATCCAACGTAATTATTACAGTTGATCTACAAAAAATTTAATATCGCCGAAAGTTTTACGTAAGTTGTTAAAAATTTCTCTACTTTTCTAAAATCACACTTTAGTTCATCGGAAATTAAAAAAAAAACACTCGAGAGTGAAACATGAGCAAGCTAAATAAAAAAACGTCGTATCGACCTTCTACTGCGGTCATTATAAGGGTATATCTGTAAAAATAAATGATAAAGCTTAATAAAACTTAAGGTACAAAGTCATTGAACATCTGGCAGCTAGGCTAAATAATTTTAAACTGAAACCCTTGAGGTTAAAAATAAAAATTAGGTGGCTAGTTGGGTAAACGGAGAAGACTAGAAGGAAGTGTACTGATCGAAGCTTGGCGTGAGTTCTTGACGATGCCTCAAGTAACCTCATGTACTCGGCATGCTTTTTCTATGTGAATAAGCTTAGGTAGTTGGAGAATTCGTTGTTCTTTACATTTATTATCGGTACACATTTTCTGATTTCTAAGGCTTCCACAATTTTGTTAATACTATGTCGGAGTAATATGCTGAAAGCTGGAAAGAGTGCATCCATGTTGTAAGGTTCTTTCTGGTGATCATCTCTGAAGTGTTTTAAGATGCTGTTCGATGAATAACGATGCTGTTTTGCTCTTCTCTCCAGCGCGCATGTGGTGTGTCCTACGTAGCAAGTCTGACAGCTTTTCTCTGGGCAGGAAAGCTTGTGGATCACGCCCGCGCGCTGGAGATCTGGTGCTCGAAGTCTGGTAGTGAAAAATGTCGCTAGTTTTCGTGGCTTGAAATACGGCCTGACGATAATTTGCTTAGAAGGATCGATTGAACAGGTGTGTTGCAATCTGTTGATAATTTGCACAACTGAGACGCCATTCCAGCACAACGGCCATACATTCATTCAAACCGACGAGGTAAGCATGGGATCTCCAGTGGGACCAATGTGTGTTGATTTCTACATGTCACACCTGAAAGAAAACCTGTTTTCGCGAAACATCAAACACAAGGTGTTACAAGCGGCATGTGAACAACATTGTGACCGTATTTTCAAGTGCGCATCACCTTCATTGTATCAAAAGAAAAATGCACAGCAACTCGGTTTCTCAGCTTACTCACGTGGAAATGCACAACAACTAGTTTCACTTCTTGGACTTCCTCATAGAATTAAAAGGAACTCAATTTTCAACTTCTGTTTACGTTAAACCTACTAATAATGGCTCATACACTCACTTCACTTCCCAAGTACCACTGTCTCACAAGAAATAAATTGGTAAGACACTGCTTCATCGCGTATTGAAATATTGCTCGACGTGGGAGACATGCACGCAAGAAATCAACCGCATGAAACGAGTATTAACTAACAACGGCTTCCTCTAAATGTTTCTAGACAACATAGTTAAATTGATGCTCTGGTTGTGGTCAGTATCGCTGAGCAGAAACAGTTGACCTCTACGTCGAACTTCACAACCTTGGTACTTACAAAAAAAGGCACAGATTTCCTCTCGAATACAGTTTTGAAACACACCTGTTTATTCGATCCATCTAAGAAAATTCATGTAAGGCCATATTTCAACTAGTAAAATTCTTCACTACCAGACTTCAAGCACCAGATCTCCAGCGCGCGGGCGTGGTTTACAAGTTTACCTGCCCAGAGAAACGCTAAGGCTTCCTACGCGTGTGCGCTGGTGAGAAGAGCAAAACAGCATCGTTATTCATCCAACAGCATTTAAAAGACTTCAGAGATGATTACCAGAAAGAACTAGCCAACTTGGATGTATTGATTCCAGCTTTTAGCATAATGCACACTTACTCTGACTCAGTATCAATAAAAATGCGGAAGCTTTAGAAATCAGAAAATATGCACCGACAATAAATATAAAGTACAACGAATTTTCCAACTATCTAAACTTATTCACATAGAAAAGCATGCCAAATACTAGATGTTACCTATTTAGGCATCGTCAAGATCTTACGCCAAGCTTCGATCAATGCACTTCCCTTTTTTAGTCTTCTCCGTTTTCCCAGTTAGCTCCTAATTTTTATTTTGAACCACTAAGATTTCAGTATAGAATTATTTACCCTAGCTGACAGGGGTTCAATGACTTTGTACCTTCAGTTTTATTTAAGATTTTTCATTTGTTTTTACAGATACACCTTGATAATCACCCCAATAGAAGGTCGAAAAGTTGATTTTTATTAAGCTTTCTCAAATTTTTACTCCAGAGTTGTTCTTTTTAAAATTTCCGATGAACTCAAGGTGATTTTAGAAAAGGGGAGTAATTTTTACAAACTTACGTAGAGTTGATCTAATTGCTATGCACAAAATGCCAAACATTTTGATATTTTTGTAGATAAAGTAAGCACGATTAGCATTGCCTTTTATATTAAACTACGTAGAGTAACAATGCAGAACGGGGGCCACATCATTGCTCAACACTGTTATATTACAACTATAATAGGCAAAAGTAGTTCTGCTTCCGTCTCAGTGGCGAGACATTTCTGGTGCATTTTTTATGAATAAAAGTCTTTTTAGCTTCTTTGTTTGTAATATGATACCATTGTTTATTATTTCTAACTTTTTTAAATGTTTTGACACTTTCCAGTTTTATTAAACATCAGTTTCTATTAGTATTTTTGGTGCAATTTGGAACGCTTTTTGCAAGACATTTTGCACTATCGCCCAAAGTGCAACAATCATTACAGTTGAGGCAGTGAATTGATCTCAGTTAAAACAAGTGTGTGTGTGTGAAGTTTTTGCTAGTGTTGTGTCATTAACTTTTTTCATAAATCCTAATATAGATATTGATTATCTTAAAACGTTTCCGAATCTTCTTTCTGAAAAAATAATTTACTACATAATACCAGAAAGGAGATGCTCTTTCCTTTGTTATAATTTGAAATAATTAATAATTTTTGAAATAATTAAGTTTGTTATATTAAAAATCTCCATATAACGTGTGCGCACTTAAAATTGGGGAGTGAACAGTGGATGAAAGTTAAACATGATTATGATGTGGTGAAAGACAACCTTACTCTGTAAGAACCAAACAACATTTAAGGTATAACAATAGATTTGTGCACAAATTTCCATTATTAATACATGTTAACGTAACCTAAAGGCTAGGAAGTAAACAAAACAAAGAGGTTAATGTGAAGTACATAAGTACTAAGTATTATGAAAATATCACCTTATATTCCAGTCAATATCACCTAATATTCCTTGAAGACTAGAAGTCTCTAGGTATTAGAACATATTAGAACATAGCTTTAGGTTTTGGCAAAGACTAGAACTTCACAACTTTGCGGCACTTTTCTTCCCCAGTGTAATACTGGGGGAAAAATTCTTTTTTTTTATTAGTAGCCTACACTTTGACATCTGTTCCTGGGTAAATTAAGGTCACTGATTTCAAATATGGCATGAGTTATTATCTATCGGGATAAGTTTTCTTGCAAAAAGTTACCTCCCATTTACTCCTGGCAATATACTAGGTGCTGCAAAATTGTTGGTATAAACCTCGGCCACCAATGGAAAACATGGATATAAGCACTAATTTAACAATGAAAATAGTTCAACAAACTCTTCGTTGATGAAACATTATGCTTATAAGCTTTTAAGACTTATTTTTCTCAGCACGACGGTGAAATCGCAAAAGACAGGAACAGAGCAATAAGGAGCATTAGAGTTGATAAATTCAGGCAGGATTAGCGCCATACTCATTTATTCTTGGTTGTAAAATGTCTAAAAACTTACAATTTACATATTTAACACGTTCCACGTGTGTTGGGTCATGTGTGAACCAATCATTAAATTGATCATTTGTGAACCAGTATAAATGAATGATATTTCGTCTGTTTCGTGACCACTTTAAGAAATAACTGTTATCATACCAGGAGAAATAAATTATGCAATTGTATTTGTCTCTCAAAACTGAAGCGTTTTTTGAACTTTTTTTATTGATGAAATAGTGCTTATACCAATATTTTCTATTAGTAGACGAAGTTTGTACCAACAATTTTGCAACACCCTGTATAAGTAGACCACCAGATGCTAATGGCAAAATTTGAAACCAGTGCAAATTGATGTAGTTTAAATCCCATTACAAACATGCAGAATTATTTATAATTACTTCTACTTACATCGCCCTTGTGTATCGTGTATTCATCAGATGCTTTTGCAAAGAATGACAGATTTTATTGCGGCGGAAAGTTGCGTTTGAAGGACCGTCTCGAATGTTGCTTCACTGAGCAGTCTCGCTGAATGATTCAGTAATAATCGGTCATCATGTGAACGTCCCAGTGACCTCGATATCGATCTTCCATGATTTTAATATCCATGTGACAGCGTTCACCCTGCTCATCGCTCACGTCTTATAATTTGCCGGAAATGATTCAGTATGACCATTCAAGAAATGCATCTTAAGGGTTATGTTGCCACCCAACACCTGGAAACTTTCCATTGCAGATTCAACGAGCTCTTCATACTCCTTTAATTTCCTGTTTCAAAGAAAGTTTTTTACGACAGAAACGAATGCTCCCCATCCATTTTTCTCCACATCCGTCATAGGTTGAGTGACACTTGATCGTTTTAACAAGCTTCCTAATTTGTGGATCGTCGAAAATACCTGCATGCCTTGAGTGTTTCTGTAGTTACACCAGGGAAAGCATCGCACAAATGCTTGAAACAGTCACTGTCAGTTTTCAGCGCTTTGACAAACTGTTTTATAAAGCCTAGCTTGATATGAAGGGGCTGGAAAACAATTTTTCACATTCCACTAGGGGTACGTGAATGATGTTCCTTTCCCCAACCCTAGCTTTTCCTAACTGGCCATTCCTTCTGAATCCAGTGTCTCTCTCTGGCTCTGCTGTCCCAAAGGCACATAAAGCAAGGGAATTTTGTGTAGCCACTCTGCTGTCTGAACAAAAATTGGCCATTTTTAAATCAACATAAATGACATTTGTATTCTTCATATGTGAATGGCTCCAATACTGTTTTAATGAGTTCATATGTTTCTTTCATGTGTACTTAGTTTCCCATTGGTATTGCGCCAAAATCTTGCCTATCTGTAATGAAACACATTTCAGACTCCGCTTAGAGCGATCTATAAAGAGGCCTCACTCTTTTGGATCATAACCTGTAGTTCCCATCTCGGTTACTACTGCAGGAATATTAAAACAGTAGAAGAAGTTGAATTTTGAATCAAAGAGCGCTGAGAGGTTATCTTTTCCGTTGTTATAGAACGTTAACTTTACGCCCATTCCCAGCAAGTTTTTATATTCTAATCAAGAATCCAACAATTCTGAATTCTGACATCTTTTTAGACAAACTCAGACCTCGAACTAAATTTTTGAGTTCTGCATGGATAACTTTTTGCGGTTCTGTTGATATGCCTTCAAAATTTGAGTCACTATTTGTGTAGCTGACTCCTCTGTCAACCCAGTGTCAAATTCGCTGTCAGAATTAACAGAAGCAAGTTGAGTGAAGGTAGGTTTTGGAACTTCATCTGGATATGGCACAAATCTGATTACTGAATCTACATTGACTAGGGTGTGTGATAAGCTGATTACCTTATAAAAATGATAGACCTCTCTGACTTTCAAAAGAGGCAAAATTGTTAGTGCTCGTATGGCAGGTGCTAGTGTAACAGAAACTGCCCAAATACTTGACGTCTCAATAGGTACTCTGTCAACAGTATTGACTGCCTTTGAAAGAAAAGGAAAAACGTCTTCAGCAAAACTTAGGTCTGGCCGAAAGTGGAAGTTGTCTGACTCTAAATCGAGTTTTAAAGAGGATCGCAAGACCACGGCTCGTAAAATCACTGCAGAGCTCAATGAACAACGACTGAATCCCAAGTTTCCACAAAGACTCTTGTCAGGAGCTGCGAATTTTCCGGAGGAGCTGTAATTAGAAAACTTATGCTCTCAAATACAAATGTTTCGAAACGTTTTGAGTGGTGTGAAAACCACCCGAATTGGTGCGTCGAGCAGCAGAAAAATGTGATTTCCTCTGACAAATCATCGTTTTCCTTATTTAGCATCATTTACTTTTTTTCCGTTTGAAGACAGCAAAAAGAAGCTTTTAATTCAGGCTGCTTTCTCCCAACCGTAAAACATGGCCTGTGTTCTGTAATGATCCGGGGAATATTTCTTGGAAATCTGCCCGGCCAATGATTTCCCTTTTTGAAGAATTATCAGCCGAGACTGTTTAGGAAATTTGGGTGACCAAGTTCATCACGTCATTCAAGCCCTGTCTTCGGAGGGGAGCGCCATCTTTCAACATAATAATTCCCCAACCCATACAGCTAGAATTATTAAAGAATGGTGCGAGGAACTTTTTAATGTCTGTAGTTAAGCATCTCATCAGGCCACTACAATTCCCAGACCTCAACACAATTAAGCATTTATGGTCGGTTTTAGAGATTCAAGTTAGAAGTCGATTTCCGCAGCCATCGTCTCTAAAAAACTGAAGGGTTCTTTAACCGAAAAATGAGCTAAAATTCCTCTGTAAACAATTTGTAATTTGTACGAATCAATACCTCGGAGAATTGAGGCTGTAAAGTATCTCAAAAATTGGACCTACACCGTATTAAAATATCCGTTGTTTTTTTTCCTAGGTGTTTCCATTATTTTGTCCCCACCCTGCATCTAGCAAAATGTCCGAATGTGGTTCACATTTTCTTTTTACTTGATTTCGAAGTTATTTTTCTTTTATCAGAATTTTGAAATGCGTTTAGGGGGACAACTCAGGGATTTTCGAGCCCAATTTGCCATTTTTGTTTCATTGTTGAAATAGGATCCTTACGTGTTGGGCTATTGTACCCTAAAATTTTATGGTGCTACGGGTACTAGACCACCCTCCAAAGTAAACAATTTAGCATGGGGACCAAAAATCAAAAATTTTTGACACTGTATAAAAAAAAAGGAAAATGGAAAATCTTGCTCATTTAGTTTGTTAACAATGTTTCAAGAATTTCAAAAACTGCCTTTGCTTTCGTTGTAGCATGAAAACTAATTGACTTGTATTCATTTGAAATACCAGAAAAATGACATAAAAAAACAAATATTCCCCATTTCCCAAAAAACTTAGGCCAAAACCGAAAATATGAATGGAACAAAATGTGTTCCTTTTTAAAAATTACGTATAATGGCTAGTTTCAGAAGAATCAGTCACAAGTAAAAAATTTACCGTTCTTCAAGAAAATTTTTTTGTTTATTTATACATGTAATTTACGATTCACAATGCAAATATGTAATCATGCATGCAGATTATTGAATAAAATATCGAAACAGTAAATTTCAGACCAATCGGATCGAAGTATGGCCAGTATAAGTATGTAAAAAAATTTGTTTTACTAGTGTAACTTTTTCGATTTAGGCTTTAGGTTTTGGAAAAATTTAAATGTTTCTTTTTTAGTTCATTCGCAGGGAAATAAGAAATGAACAGAAGTGAATGAGTTTTCATGCCAGAACAAATTCAAATACAGTTATGAAATCCATGTAACATTTCAAACAAACAAAAAGATCCAAATTTCCAATTTTCCTTTTCGTTTTCTTTTGAAATGCGATTTTTGACCACTAACCAAAATATACCCAATTATCTCTGATACCGTGATAAAAAAATAAGTGTACAAATTGGGAAATCGACATCCTTTAGTTTGTTAGAAATGTTTAAAGGATTCTAAAACTGTTTCGTTTTTTTCCTAGCATGAAAACCCGCTGACTTCTTTTCATTTGAATGTTGAAAAAGTTTTTTTCGCAAGGGGCCAAAAAAAATTTTTGTTGAAGTGTAATATAATGGACAATTTTCGTACTTTAATGCTGTTTTCATATTTTATTTAATAATCTGCATTGGTAATTTCATATATACACTGTGAATTGTAAATAACATGAATAAATTTAAAAAAAGTTTAAAAATACAAAATTATTCATCATTTCTTGATGAATGGGAAATTTTTATTTGTGACTGATTCATCTGAAATTAGCCCTTGTTTGTAATTTACGAAAAGATTACATTTTGCTCCATTAAATTTTTCCTATTTTGGCCTTAGTTGTTTCAGAAAATGGGAAATATTTGTTTATTATGTCATTTTATCTGATATTTCAAATGAATATAAGCTAATGAGTTTTTATGCTGCAACAAAACCAAAAAAAGTTTTGGAATTCTTGATATATTACTAACAAAGTGAAATAGTCAGATTTTAAATTTTTTGTTTTCTTTCTGTATGGGGTCAAAAATTTATGATTTTTGATCCCCTTACACTCCCCTTGGAGGGTGGTCTAGTGTCCGTAGCCCCATAAAATTTTTAGAAAAGCCCAATACCTAAGGATCCTTCAAACAATAAATAAAATGCCTAAATGGGCCAAAAACCCCTGGGGTGTACCTCTTAAAAAGCATGCACACTTATAGTAGGATTTAATTTACCAGCACTGTACTATTAAATTTAATCAAAATTGCTTAATAAAATAAAAGCAAGGTTACGCAGCGTGGAAACTAGACCTGATCTTCACAAACAATTGCCATTTTAGGAATCAGTGACGTCAAATCCACTAGAAACAAGTGTCAGAACTATTGTGTTAGCCAAAGTTGTCAATATTTCATGACCTGAAGACTAGAAATCTTTATTATCAAAACATCACTTTAGGTTTCTGCAATACTAGTAATTTTCAATCAATGCTTCACAGCATAACCTAAAGACTTAAAAATATCGTTTTCGTGAACCACTGGTATACAGTAGAGTATCGACACATTTAAGAGCATACAGAGTTGCCACTCTGGATGTGAGTAAGATGTATTGTATCAGCTTAGCTGCCTGGCAAGTAACTTGCAACTCATTTATTGCAAGTTCTACTTCCTGCATATTTATCGAAGGGGAAATAAACGAGACAGAAATAAACAGTATGGATTTGCGATGCTTTCCATGACCAATTCCTGTTTTTTAACTGTAAAATATACAAAATCAGTCCTGTGTGAAAATAATATTTCGTACTCGGATGTATCATATTTATATATACAAACCCACAATGACTAGGCGTTATGACAGTATTAGGTACTATACTGTTTCGTACTTTGAACAAAATATTCAACAAAATCATTGGATATTTTTTAGCTGTTAGGTTAAGTATTTTATTTTTTAAACTGAAAATAGATTTTAGCACAAATTCGAGTCGAAGGTTCCAAACAATAGCGACCCCGACCTCAACTCCACCATATCCGGATGAACGATTCCGACTTTACCGCATTCGGATAAACGACTCCGACTTCGACTCTAACTCGACCTTGAAACATGCGACTCAAGCGACTCTGACTCTTGACTGCACAACCCTGGTCGGCAGCCACGGTAACCAAACTAAACCAACTACAAAGCCTGTATCACGTGGCGATAATGACGTAGGTGTTACGTCCAAATTACCGGAAAGAGGTCATGCCACCTTTTGTCCTCATTCGAAACTGTTACTTTCTCTGTACTGTGTACATGTTCTTCTACAGAGTGCAGCGGCTCCTCAGTACATATTTTGGTACCACAACTCGCGCATGATCAACTATGACAAAGAGCGCGGTGGCATCAGCGTCACCATCGACACTGAACCTGAGGTGCGCTCGCGTCTCACTGTCACAAACGCTCGACAATCTGACTCCGGCAACTATACGTGTGATGCTGCAAACACTAGGCCAGCAAGCATTAGTGTTTACATCACTCAAGGTGAAATTTGCATTCTGGACGTTCTTCAAAATTCCTTTTCACTCATTAATTTCGTTGAATAGCGCAGTTTTTGTTAAAAATTTGGCTCAAGTATTGTTATTGAGATTTTTCTGTAAATTTGCCTAAAATATTATTCAGCAATTTGTCTTTGATTCTATTTTCTATTCCCATGCAATGATAACATAAGGTCTATTATGTTCTCTCATCAACTTTTAATTTTAAAGCGAAGAACATGCTGATAAAATTTTATCGTTGCTCATTTTAACCGAAAAACAATTTTTAAATGAAATGCTTAGGCACACATTCCCTAACAGATAGTTATTGCATAACTGTTTTTGTCTTATGTTCTTTTCTTCTTTTTTCTTCACTTTGTTGTACAGTGAGTTTGGAATTTATTTTCGATCATAATTTTATTTTTGCGTGGTAATGATTATGCTTTGTATTTTATGGAGCTGATGATGGAACGGGTCTCCAAAACGTTTATGATTTTTCTAATAAACAGACCAATTTTGTCAGTATTTTCTTCGCTTGCTAAATTTTTAGTAAATTTGTGATATAAGCAAAGTAAACATGTGCTTAGACATGTTAGACGCTGTGATGCGGAGTCAACCGTGAGGTACTTAGTTTGATTCATCATGCTGGCTAAATGCATTATCTTCTGATGGACGAGGGTAGCAGCAAGGCGGCCTGGCGCCTCAGTGTTATCACAATTTGAAAACGGGGCTTTCATATGTGATCCAGAACTCGTCCTATTACGAATGAGAGTGGCTGTCTTATTGCAACAATTCAGAGACTGTTTTCATGTTTCAAGTTACACGAAGATTTACTGAATAACCAATTCTATTGACGATAAATAAATTGGTCATGTAGAAGACACATGTCAAACTCCGCTTCGAGCCATTGATAAACTCTCCCTGTTCAAATGAAATATCGATCAGAAATCCTAGTTTCTTCCATAAATTGCTCTGTTTAATACTTTCGCTCGCTGTTCAAGTAAGTTGTTCCTGTTTAGTTGCGTTGTTAATTTTTGATAGGCCCAACTCACTCAAAATCGTTCATCTTATCCTCGTCAATTCCATGTGGGCAGAATTGGCTTTAATTCCGACATCTGCATCATTACTGTAACCGTGTTCTCTAACATCACACATATTTTCTTGAGAGGACAAAAAAAAGGGTTTTCAGGTTTCAATGTAATGAGACAGTATAAGTATAGCTGGTGGTGGGCGTTGATCTTATTTGTAATTTTCACCGTCTTATTATGTCGCAGAATTTTTGATGAGCGAGAATAATTATCTATCCTTTGCTTGTCATCAAACCTCAGTTATTTTGTCATATCATGATTCAGATTCAACATTAATGTACAACCCACTGTTTGAACACCTTGATAACGATCCAAGGCTTATCTTGATCACCAAAATTCACTTTATAACAGGCAAGATATACCTCTTGAACAAATGTCTGATATTTACTTCTAAACAAGAATAAATGAAACTACCAAATATTTAGTAGAATGAATCAGAACATACGAGTATTTGACGACAAGTAGCACAGCCAAAATACGATCTTGAAAAAAAGGAATGGGAATGCAAATCCACTAATGATTTGCTCAGATTTTGTGTTCACGGGATATAAATTTTACCTCATGCCGACAGTAATCTGTTGCTATTTTTTCTATAGCCAACTAATTATTACGGTATATCTTTTGCCATAGTCTGAAAAATTTTCCGGCTAAACGAACAAATATAAAAGTCGTAACACACGCTGAATATGAAATTTATGCTTTTCTGTAAGAACGCTAGAGTTTTGGAATCAATTTCCCAGTTGTAGTTAACATCAGCGTTTCTGTTAATTGTCTCTCATTGTAATAAAAAATAATTTGACATTTTGTTGAGGACTGAGAAGAGCGCTTTAACTTAGTTCACCTATGGATTGCTTTTGTTCCAAATATCATGGAATAATAATCTAAGTTAATTCTGAATTTGAACCGGATTTTATTACATCAATCCGAGTCGGCCTGTGTGTCATGTCTAAAGTTTGTCTAATGAGTTTGTTATTGTTTGAAATAGTTTTTGTATTTATTTAACTTATATTACTTGTACATGTGCAGTGAATAAAATTGCAGCTATACAATCGAGGGCGGTTGGTTCCAGTAGCCGCATTGCTGTCAGCGCATACAGCCTGCTGTGGCTGCCGCTGGCTGTGGCAGTGTCTTCCACTCGTTCAGTAGCGCGGGACTCCAGTACGAGGCGGCTAGCAGCACTTTTGGCTTCTCACTGTTTCAACACCCTGACGAGGGTGTTGCTAGTTCACCACGTCACCAGCACACCGCCGCCAATTTTCCAGCTGGAAGAGCAGAACGCCGATATTAATGATTCAAAAAAACAAGACACTTCGTTAAGAAAACGTGCCATACAAGAAATAATAATATTCAAACTATATGTGTTTGACACGATTTAGCGAATTTCAAACGGTTGAAGTAAGGTGGTTGGAGCAAGAAAACACCTAAAATGTGCAAATAGATGCACACTCACACCAATACTTTTTTGCCCTTCTTATTGTGTATTTATAAACAAAAGTTCGCCATTCAAATGGGATTGCAAGATTATGTTTTCATTGTAATTGAGTTTTTTCTTTTTTCATTGTAATTGAGTTTTTGCTCTCGATTATTTCAATAAATAAAGTTTTGCAAGTGCCTATTATAGCTTTCGCAATCTTGTGAAGAGTGCGTGCAGTAACTCGACAAATAGTTTTTACTGCAGAACGTACTGAGCGCGCAAATTTGATTTAGTTTTCATTTGGAAAATTAGAGAGAGGGTGCCAATGTCTTAGTTCAAATAAATTTATTCATCTGAAAAGTTTCATTTATTCTTGAAATTTTTCAACATATATCATGACATCAAAATTAATCAATGAATGAAATAGGTCGATTACTCATATGTATAACTATTTTGATTTAACCGTATTTAAAAAAAAGATGGGATCAAAGTTTCGCAGGACAGTCCATTTCTAGCAATATGGAATAAAAAACTGAGTTTCAAGCACATGAAAAATTGGTACTATTTCAGAAAAAACGGAAATGAACACTGGCAGTGAAAAAACAATGATGAAAAGAAGAAACAGGATTAAAAATCTACTGATCAATATTATTGAGCGTTTCACCATCGAGTCAAATTCGGTTATGGAGTGAGTTTATTAAATAGTGCATAGATTCTAAAATGGGAGATAGGATTATAAGGAGTTAAATCGTGAATTAAAAAAATTGCCTTCTGAGAAACTAGTTATTATTGAAAGAGTATTTTATAACTGACGAGATAGGCATTATGCAAAGAATACTTCCAGGACGAATTGAGCCACCCTTGTGTTGTGCTGTGCATACCGTACAAATATCAGAGCGAAGCGCATTGATTATGAAACAGCCGTCACACGAATCCGTTGTTACCAAATTCATTTGGTAGGTGACAAAATTTTGAAGTAAGCCTCCAATGCTTTCCAATTTCCTTCCGATTCATGGCCATTTGATTTACTTAAAAATTTAAAAGTTACTAATTTAAAGCATGTAATACATTAAAATCCGCCTAAAATTGCATAAGATACAACCATTTCAGGAGCCAAAAGTTGTCACCAGAGATAATAGAACATCTGCCAGCGTGATTGTAGACTGGAATAAGTGCATGTTCAGGCTCTTACCTGAGGACTTTAGTTATTACCTCTATATTCAGAAAAAACTATGTGCATTTTCATGCTAAATAAAGTCTGATGGAAGAAAGTTGCAGAGTTTATTCTTAAATAAATCTAGAATTATTATCAATGTGTTGAGACATTAATGGCTCGCGGAAGCAGGGTACTGAACTTCTCAGTGGTATCGCAAATTGTCTAACGACATTTATGTATGTATACGTTTATGTATCTTGTATTTAACAAACTATGTAATAGCATTTTCAACATAAGTTAATTAAAACTATGCACCCCATAACATGAACGCCATTGTTACAATTTGTCTCTCCATCAAAACAGACTAAACTAATTTCCAACTACAATGGATACTAGAATTTAAAAAAACAAAACATTCACAGGCAGACTGAAAGACAAATTCTGTGTCTTTTGCAATTCTACTGCGCGATGTGATAAAAACTTATTCTAAGTACGAGTAAATGAGTGCACACCAATCCTATCCTCAGTCATTTTTGTAAGCAAATTATGACAAAACTTCTACCAGACTCAGAACATGGTCGAAATCAGATCTTTTCGTAACACTAGATTGAATGGTATAAGTACATTTGTAAATGATGATGACCAAGGACGTTGATTATGACCATTTGGTACTAGTGTGACGGCAACCTACAGTGGTCACAAATACAGGGTCACCGGTACTCAGTTGAACAAACTTCAACGTAAGGTTGGGACCATTGAATACACATTTTTTAATAAATATCCGTACAGCCCAGAATACTTTGTTAACGAGTTTCAAGGATTTGAAATTGGTTTTCTGTTGGTTCTATTTTATTTTTAACAACTAAAGAGTTAGTATCCAATGCTGAATTAGCAGTTATACACTTAGTTTACGAAGCACCAATGGGTAACTTTAGGGAAGCAGTCCGAATTTTCACAGCAAGAGATCCTTAACAGACATGTTCCTTAGAATCAAACGTTCGTCGCCGTACACTGGTGGTTATTTGAAGACGGCACATTTTGCAGGGCATAACCTAAGAGAAAACTCCGTAGAAGATTTAAGATATCTAAACATGGAGGAAGAAATATCGGAACATTTTCGAAATAATCCAACTACAAGTACTCGTTCTGCAACACGTGTTTTACATGTAATTCTAAGTTCATTGAATGAAAAGGCACGTAATATTGGTCAATGTTCATTTCATGTTCAGCGTATGCACGAATCCAATGATGAAGAATGTAGCCGTCGTGTTCTATTTGTGAGAGGGTTTATACACAAAACAGGCGAAGAACTTTTGTTTCCATGAAAAGTCTTATTCACAGACGAAGCATCTTTCCCGCGAAGAGGAATAATCAATGTCCACAACCTGCATTCGTGGTCTGATGTTAATTTGCATGTTTCGTGTCAATGTAAACATCATGTTAGATTTTCGTAAATAGTTGGGCTGGTATTCTAGCGACCATCTATAATGACACAGCCATTCTGGCCATATCATCCCATGGTCCGACCATCGAGCCACACGTAATGCCGGAAACAAGGAATGTACGCAATGACATTATTTTTCATGATAAAGTATTCCTGAATTTTTAAAAAATTTTCTCCCAGCTGACAGAGGAATGTAGTTCCAATCCGATGGTGTTCCTGCATACCTCGCGATTGCGTAAGTAGTTATCGGAACTGGATATCCAAATCGCTGGATTGGTGGTGGTGGCCACCATCAAATGGCCCCAAGGTCTCCACAAATACAGGCCCTTGATTTCTACTTCTGGTGACATTTGAAAACTTGGTGTTTGAAACAGTGGTTCATTCCGAAGGAGACCTAATCAGTAGAATTGTAGAAACCTCCGCAAGGATTTCTAAATCTCCTGGTGTTTTCGATCACGTTAGGCAATCATTGCACCGGTGTTTGATGCTTCGGAACAGATGGGCGTCATGTTGAAAATCTCTTGTAAATACCTAACCCACTATAAAAACGGTTTCTTGCTGTCATAATAATTAGGGCTGTCATTCAATTTCTTGTGTTAATAATAAAAAATGCTTTCCTACTTTTTATATTTCATTCCCCTGCCACTTTCAAAATACAAGTTTTTCCCTATTAGTTTCTAACCTCAATACCTTGAAACTTCTCAACGAAGCTTTTGTGGCCTCATGGTGATTGAATAAATTTTGTTTATTTCAACGGTAACAGCATCATGCTTAAGTTTGTCCAATATAGGGTCGGTCACCTCGTTTATTGATATACCACACAGGCGCGCAACATCACATTCAGAGTTACAGTTCGTTTAAATTACAAACGGATGAATTTAATTACGAACACAAGTGGATGTAATCAACAAATTTATTCATAAATAAAAATACTTCATTTTTCATTTTATCCTGGCAGGCTCTTATAAGAGGCTGCTGAAAATGTAAGCTTGGCTTGTGAACAACCTGTGATTTTTTTGCTACTAGTAGATTTTTCAGAAATTCTTAAAATTTATGCGTAAAAATCTCCGAGGAACATGATCAAAAAAAGATTTTTTGAAGAAAAAATGCCTAGATCATGTAAATTATAAAACGATGGGATTTTAAACGCATTATGAATTGAGTTCCTCGTCTTGAAAATTCTCTGTTTTGTAAGAAATTGCTTCGATAGACAGGAACTAAATTTGAAAATTGGTTTTTCGAGAAACAGACGTAGTGAGTTTGCGCTCAGCTCAAAATATTTTCTTATCTGAATACTGCAATCCAATTTTCTAGTAAATTTAATATTGCTTTGACAGTGCGTTTTAAAACCGTCCAAATATTGGAAGGTTTTAGAAAATTATCAGAGTTTAGTCAAGATATTTACGATTGACAAGCCTGGGCACTAAATATATTAAATGAACTTTAATACATATTAGTATATACAACGTTTCGTTCATATGTATTTAAATACTAATTACATTAATCATCATTTATTCAATCCTCTGAATTTGCATTTTATAATTACATTTTTTAAATGTGTTCACATACTAAATACTAACAACATGAAGTGAATTCATTTTCCCTAATAATTTTTTCCTTTTAAATTAAATTCAAATATTGAAGAATCAAGATGCTCGTAGATTGAGTGCACTTAATTAACAGGCCTAAACGAATAATTCATCTGAAGTAATTATCAACGTCAATGTGCGTAGGTTGTCGCACGGGACGTTAGATTCGCAATAACTGAAACGCGACTAGAATTTTACTCATCACAACTAACAAATATTATTGTATAAAAGTTTGGTTCAACCTCAGTAGCTTACGAATCACATAAAAAATTCAAAGAAGCGTAGAACGTATCATTTTGCTCGCAAGAATAATTTTGTATGCAATTTCACAAATGAACACATACATTTCAGTAACATCCTGCCAATCCTGGCCTGAATTATTTTCATAAATAACCGATGTATGACGATGATTGAAATGATTTTTTTTTTCAGGTAGAGTATATCTATGCATATTGAAAGTTTTAGATACATTCCTGTGTGAGACGCGTATCAAGTGCTGCACAAACATGTTTCAAGTGTCGTACTTGGTCGTTCAAGTTCGTTTAACACTGTTTCTCAACGTTTTTTCAATCATCGCCCCCTTTAAAGCGCTATTTGATTTTCGACCTCCCCCTAATGATTATATTACTATATATTATAAATCACAAGATACATGATATATAAACGAGTTATAATGGTGCAAAAAAAGTGTTCAAGAAACTCACATTTCATTTAGAACATCTAATGCGATGGATGACATTGGTGTTTACTAAGTCACTCACTCAAGGGTCGATGCTGCTGAGAAGTAGTCTCAAATCTCCTCTTTTTACAATTTTCAGGCGATTTATTTGCTTAGTTAGGAGTCTAGAAACTGCAGTGAATCCACGTTCAGCCATGTAATGGTCAAGAAAGCAAGAAAGTAAAGCTGAATTTCCCCTCAAATATTTTAATATATCTTTGGAATTTCTTTTTTCGACCAAAAATCAGAGTACGCTTTTTTGAAAAGTGGGTTCATTTCAAGGTCGTTTTTTAGAGTAATTGAATTTTCTTGAATTGCGAGATTAGTGTCACTCGAACAAACATAAGTAAATGGGTTCATCAATCAGTCTGGAATCACCAAATTTATAAGACCTTGGTACGAGACCTCGTATTTTTCAATCATGTCCTTCTGCAGAGATTTCAAATGATCAAAATAAATCAAGAGATCGTCATCTACTACAGAAGTATCAGCGTCATCAGTTTGGAATTCAAGACTTGGAAAATGAGACAAATACCGACGACCAATGTTTTCTCGATAGAAATAGCTTCTCTATGTAAGTTCAGATAAGAGATTTTGCCTCAATGAGGCTTGTATCATCACCTTGCCATTGCAAATTCAAATGGTTGAATATACAGAATAAATCAGTTAGATACACAATATCTTTTTTGCATACCAGGAGACCATCAATTAAATCCCTGCTTTTATTTTTCTATTAGAATTACAAGACTGTGGCAAAAAGAGAATAAAACCGTTGCAAACAGTTGCCTTTGCCCCAATCAGAAGTGACTTCACTGATCAATGAAGCTTATGCCGTTTATTGCAGACATTCTTTGCAGATTATTGAAAATCTTCGCAAAAGTATCTGCATTTAATGCAAAATCATTGCCGTGAATGTCCGATTTTGAAGTGTAGATCGGTATTGAATTTCTGAAAAGATCTTCACTGACCAAAAGCGAAAAATGAAATTAATCTGCAATAAACAACACTGATCAATGAAGATCTTTAAAACTGAATCTATACCAATCTTTACCAAATAAGAGACGAAAACGCACGGATATGATACTGCTCATTACACTCAACAACAAAGTTTATCCATTAAAACCAAAGCAGAGCTCTTTGGCGAGAAAAGTAAAAACATTGGCATCCGTGGTACATTCATCCGTTGGATGAATGATGAACTATGATGAACGGCTGCGTAAAACTTTTGCGAAAAGTAAAAGAAGCTGCTCTCCAATTGAGTGCGCCTTGTATGATGACAAGAACTAATACACTCCAATCGGCTTTACGGACAGTGAAGATGTGGTTGGTTAAAACAACTGTGAAATTGGGAAACTGGAGAAACAGCGCTTATGGACTTCTGAGACTGGAAAGCGTGTGCCGAAGGCCTTCACAAGACCTTTTCGGATCAAAATTCTGCTTTGTGGTTACTTCGGCGGGAGAGGATCGGTTTCGAAGCAAGACGACATTATCAGCAGGTAAAGGGAAAACTACCCATGTATCGTCTCAATAAAACGAAAGGAAATGATTTGTTTTACTCGCCTTACATTTAACTTTTTCGTATGGACATGATTTCTCTCAGCTACATCGAGCATTGAGTTGCATTTGAAGGAAAATTTAGGCGCGCGTAATTCCCATCTAATTCGTATAGGTTACAAAAATACTCATTATTTATATCAGTTGAAGCGATTTTATATTTATTCTGACTACATTTACGTTTGCATACGAGAAGAGTTTAAAGAAAGTTTCCCCTATTGTTATTCAGAGTATTATTGTTAACGGAGAGAAAGCTTTTATACATATTAATGTACTGCATCACTTCGATCTCACAATAAAATAATCACAATTAAACCGACCATAAACATTACATTCACACAATTAAAGCACTAATGAATGAACACAAAAATGCAAATGCTAAAGAATCTTCAATCATTGGATAGTGCACAGAAATATCGTAACTTATTCACATCCACAAAATGAGAAGTCCGTTTGCGAGTGAAAGGTCGCGGAATAACTATATCCGAGAAATAACAAATTATTCAGTAATTCAATCCAGTATACATTTCCCATGACAGAAAATTTGAGTCCTCCGAATGCCAGTAACTTGGACTCGATCCTACCGTAGGCAAATTATTTTCCTCGTACCATGTAACTCAAATTTTAAATTATTCAAACATTTTATTGGCAGATGAACGAATTCAAACATCTTGCGCAGAGACGAACTATCTCACACGAAATTAGCACCAGAAAGTACTTCTCTCAGCAGCGAGTCACCCAAGTTATGATGCAATTTAAAAGAAACAGCAGGAAATGTTCCACCAAACATTTATACTACAGTTTTTAGTTTAAGGCTCCGTTTCCACACGAAAACGCTATCATAGACTGAAAGGAATGGAACATCTGGTATGGACAAGGAGACAGGGATTCTATGCACCATGTGATCCTCCTACATAGGACATCCTTGTGTAGTACCACGTGTGTTGATACACAGGACACAATGTGCACAAAAACAGCAGGTCAGGAAAAAAGTTTCAACAAGAAATAAGTTGAAGGAAAAGATGAAAGTGAATCGAAGAAAGAGTGATTCTTTAACAAAATAAAATCCTATTCTACTTAAAAAAGCCGACCGATTCATCAATTCGGGTCTTAATCCATTGGACACGCTTCTTACTATAGAGACAATAGTAGTACCTTCTGAAGGAACTCTAGCAAATAGGTTTAAAGAAATCATGCCAGGTGTGTGAATATTAGAAGTTACTTTTTGAAAAGGAATAGAAGATATATCGACAACACGTTCTTCACAAAAGATCGAAGGCGAATTTGCAGTTCACAGCAGGCTGGATGACGAGATAGTGTCTTCCAAAAAGAATTTTTTTTCAAATAAAGTATAACATGAAATGTTGATGTATTGGTTAACATTAACATCCTTAACTGATAACAACACATTGGTTTCGTAATGCCCGTGTAAAATGTTGAATCAAAAAATGATTGACAGATAAGCACATCAAAAATGAGTTGCTTTCTTTTGCCAAATCTGATTTTGACAGTGCATTTAAATATAAGAGACTAAGAGAACACAATCCTCGTAACGCTTACTTGAAAAACGTATTCGTTTGTGCGCATTTAAATTGAAATAAAAGCAAAAATCGCGTTTAAATACCTCAACATAGAGACCTTTAAATGGTATGATATTAATTTATATGAAAATAGGCGCCTAATGACTTAGATTCCAGGAAATTTATATTGAATGATACTTAGCCCAAATGAGTATATTACTCATTCCCATTTACTTGTTCTGTAAAATCATGTCATGGTGGTGGAGCCTTAAATACAGGAAAAATAAAGGTTGTTGGAAGTGCTATTTATTGGGGAGTGTGCTTCAATTTTATTCAAGATGATATATTACTGTTCTCAATTTCTTCTTGTATTTCTCCATCCGCTGCTAGTGCTGAATTTCCTGCTCCTGGTGCTGTGAGGCCTGCCACTCCTTGAAAATAAAAGTTTGAGGTGCAACAGAAAACCGCGAAGGCTTTTCAAAGGTGGCAATGAAAATTGATCAAAGTTGTTCACAGGCGGTCTTGCAGAGTTCTCTAACTAATTTGAAGTTTTTAGGTGCTATAGTTTAGAAATTATCTTCGAGACAATATGTAGCTCAACATAAAGTTAAAACTCCTCTATACTATAGAAGTCACGACAAATCAAGGCTTGCCACTCCTGGCGCATCAAGGCCTGCCACTCCGGGGGCATCGAGGCCTGCCACTCCTGGGGCTTCGTGGCCTGCCACTCCTGGGGCATCGAGGCCTGCCACTCTTGGTTCATCGAGGCCTGCCACTCCTGGGGCATTGACGCCTGCCACTCCTGCGGCATCGAGGCCTGCCACTCCTGGGGCATCGACGCCTGCCACTCCTGGACACCAAGGCCTGCTACTCCTGGGCATCGAGGCCTGCCACTTGCGCAATTAGGCTTGCCACCAGTGACCAGCAAACTATGCTCTTCAGCTTCATAGAGGGTAACAACACAGGTTGATCATGTTGAAATAACCACATGAGTTCATTCTTCATTGAAGTGTCTGTGAATTGTAGCAGGAAGGATTTTTCAAGTTACAAGCCAGAATTGGACAGAGTAGGGAGAGTGATAGCAGCAGAAAGCTCGAAAGACAGCTGAAAAGTCATCACAAACATATTATTCTAATGCACAGCAGCATTCGTGTCACCACACAAAGAAGGCCCGTGTGAGAGCACACATTGTGCATTGACTTCCGTGTACATGTCCTATACATTCCTCTCTTTGGAAAACCTTTGTTGTGGTTAAAATACCTAACCACAACACCACCTAACTTATATACCATTTGACTACGCTTTTGTTTTTAGAGTAAGAACTGGCATGTGAAAGAATCTAAGAAGCTTCCATTGTGTGGGTTTACGGTATACCTTGAACGTCAGCCTGCCTTCAGTTATGGAAAGAACTATTAGATGAGGGATGCATCTCTTGGTTTCCAATTCCATTGAGAATTTGATAATACTGTTGACACTATTCTTATATTGAAAAAACGCAGTAGGTATATCGTCTGCAAGGGCTGTGAGCTGTGAGGGCATCTTCCACGTAGCGCTGCTGAAACAGACTTGCAAGTGAGTTACGCCTTTATTCAAATTTCCAATGATTGCATTTTTATTTCCACCAAGGCAACGCATGATCCCTTCGATGTTCTACTGACCCGATTCAAGAAAATATACTGCTGATCTCATTGCACTTTTTGATTATTTTACCACATTAAGGACATGAATTTTACCTAATTGCGGGTGACTCACGAAATAGGAAGTGTAGATATGTACACGAATGCGCATTCACGTGTATGTATAGTGAATGAAATAATAAAAAGTTTTCAATATAACCGCAATTTACTATTTTGGCTTTCACTATACATACTACGCAGAGAAACGTTTATAACTTTAGATGAAAATTAGACCTTCAATCCAAACGAGTATCACAGTAATGCCTGGATACGCAGCCAATTGAAAGCCTTGGCACTGATGACGTCAGCGGTCAGTCGTGACTGCTGGCAGCTGATTGGTTGGCGTGCGTGCGTATGTTTGTCTAGAGCGGGCATGGGGTCCACCGAAGTTTTGAACTTCGTCTTATGTAAGTGTTCTGTTCCAATAACCTGGGGCATCGGTTGGCGCAGGCCAGGCGACGGCCTTCGCTTAGGCCTCGGCCAGACAAACAGCAGTGGAGCAGAGCAGTTGCAAGCCTCTGGTTACTGGTAACTTATGCTAGCAGAAGAGGCGGCCAAACAAACAGCCGTGGCGAGTCGTGAATCCGCAGCAGTCGCAATTTTGGTTCATGTAGGGCAATGCATTGTGACTGTGGTTATCTCAAATTTTGCTTATTTAATAGCTGTAGAACTGCCAATATTTCATCTAATTATGTTTATTTATATACATTGCCACGCTAAGCAATATGTTGTTAGCATTACAAGTACTTTCGTACACTGTCATTTGGAACTTTTCATTTCCTTGCAATATTTCTAGACACAATGATTTAAATGGTTTTAATGTTGTTTTATAAATGCTTCAGGAAATTCTCTATGAAATTAATTGCTTGAAAACATGCAAGTGATGATTGCTGATAGAATAATCATGCAAATAATTTACTGACGAATGACTTGAAACCTTATAAGTACCTGAATCTGAATTATTTTGCAGTGCTGGACGTGAAGATACATTACAAAACAAGGAACGTATTCGTTAAGCGAATAAATATATACTTCTGTGTATAAAACCACCCCAAATTTTGAATTATTAATTAATAATTAAAATCAAAGTTAAGAAGGATCTTCCGTGTTTGGCGTGCGGCACTAAATTTCAATTTAATTGCAATTTTTCTATAGAATTGTAGTCCGTAGAATTCGAACATCACAACCGTTTTTTGGAGAAACTAATTGTTTTTAGTTTTATGCTTTGAAAGTTACTTTCACTAATGTAATACTGATAAAACGCAAAATTGAATAATTCTGCATCGGCCGTGTCCATCGCTTCGCGCTGGCCCAGTAAAAGTTGCAGATCCTTCCTCTCCACATTTGATTCTTACAGATGACCTAACCTGTCTTTCCTCAGTACTACTTAGGAGAAAAATGTTTATAACTAAAAAACTATTAGTTTATACACAAAAAAGGTATATATGTGTCTATTTTAGTGCCATGCGCCAAACAAGAAAGACCCGATATAAAAATATTCGGCATTGGTATACTTTAAAGTGTAGGTCTTGATAGCGAAAATGCTTGATATAGGTATAATTTTTCAATTTTTGTATAAGCTGAAAAACTTATTTACGTATAAATAACAATAGAAGCCCACTTACCACTAACTTCCATAGCGTGGGCTATAAATGACCATTGTTCATTAACACAGTCACGATAGAAATATTATGAATGAGATGCATCCCAGATCGCAGTAATAGTTTGCACCGAGGAGATCAAAAGTTCTACATCCATCCCGTGCGAACTCTAGGGTGAAACTGAAAGCCCTGTTACACGGGGCAACACTTTGCCTTGACTACGGCAACTGAAAAGACGCAACTTGTGGGTGCGCTATCAGACGAGGCAACCAGTGTGGCGTTGCCAATTGCAGAAGTAGGTTGAAGATCGCAGTGACTGCGGCCAGTGACTTCTTCATTTCATCATAAAATGAAAAGCATTAAGAACGGATACAAAACTCAGATCCTGTTTTACGCTTTTGAATGTCCTTGCATTATTTATTGTCTTTATTCTCTAAAGATGGATGAGATTGAAGGGTCATAAAACTATTGATTCAATATAATTATTTTAATGAATTATTAACTTCTATGAAAATTCTCTTGAAATTGTGAGAATCAATATGGAATGCACTATTGAAAACATCAAAATATTGCAATAAATTTTTAACATCTTTTTTACAGCTTAAATTCGCATATCAATATAAAAATTTGTGTTTATATACCGCGCAGAACATAACAAAAGAAACAGCAAATTACTTAATTAACGTTTTGACTGCGGCAACTAAATGTTAAGTTCAACATCAAACTCAAATTTTAATTCAATTGTAGTAAAATATTTTGAAAATATCAAGCATGAACTGGATCGTGCCGTCATTTAGCTTTGATTAAATATTTTTGAAAATTGAGTTTGCGACTACTGGTCGGTCAGCAGCATAATGAAAATTACCTCCGTGTACCACCGGTGGCGCACGTCGCAGTCAAAGTGTTAAGTTCATTCATTTGCTGTATTGATACATTTAGGTTCAAGTCTAAAAAACATATTAAATGGTTTAATCATTCAAAGCCGAAAAAAGTATTGCCTATTTTTCAACCCGCTAGTTATGATAGAAAATTAAGATGAATGCACATTAAGTTACATGACTTCATAGAGTTAATCTTTATTTTCCTGACACTTTCGTGGCAGGTAGTATTGTTTTTCTACCTTTTTGACGGCTTTGATGGTTACATCATATTCAGCTAAACTGTATAAACTTATGAATCTATGGTTTATTTTTTTTGAATTTCTGGCCACTTTATTTATCATAAAATACTACCTGATGAACATTCAATCATAATGGAAAAGTGACAACATTTGAAAATGAAACGAATCACGAATGTATGGTAAATGGTAATATCTGCTTTATTTTGTACAGAAATCACGACTAATTTTGTGCCTAAAATGATCCCGAATTGATTATATAACACTTAATAGCATTCCATATTATAGGACATTTATTAAATTCTTCAACTATCTATTGAATGGCGGACAGAGTTTATGTTGGCTCAGTGGGAGGCGGTGTCGCAACCATTTACTCTTCGACGGTCAGTCGAGCACTGAGCCACTGACACTGTCGCTCCACATAACACTTACACAATAAGAACTTCAAAACTACGGTGGACCCCAAGCCCGCTCTAGACCAACATACGCACGCACGCCAACCAATCAGCTGCCAGCAGTCACGACTGACCGCTGACGTCATCACGGCCAAAGCGTTCAATTGGCTGCGTATCCAGGCTTTACTGTGATACTCGTTTGGATTGTTAGTCTAATTTTAATGCTTAAGCTATAAACGTTTCTGGGCGTAGTATGGATAGTGAAAGTCAAAATAGAGAATTGCGGTTACACTGACAACACTTTTTTTTTATTTCATTCACCATACATACACGTTAATGCGCATTCATGTATATGTTTGCAATTCATACATAAAGACTAAGGCGCATTTAGATTGGACTAAGGTGCTGAATGTGATAAAACGTTAGTGCCGTATATTAAAAGTTTTCGGAAAGGGTTCATAGTCTTTTTAAATTATTCAATATCAGATTCTCATACTAGTCGAAACAATACGATAATGAAGAAATTAAGTTATTTGAGCGATCAAAAGCCTGCTAATAATATGTAGCGATGTTATTTATATTTATTATACGTAAAGATAACCCAAATAGTTACGAAGGAGAAATGGGAAGAGGTTTACGTTAAAGTAATGTTTTTTATGTTACGTTCATTGATGAATGATTCGTGCAAACGTTGCTTGATTGATTATAGATTAGTTTTAGCCTTAATTTACCCCATACCACAACAAAGAGGTTCAAAGGGAGGAAGGATGAAGGCACCATGTAGTATGGAGTTGAGGGAACGCTGAATCTATGTACAAGGTGAGTTCCGGCACAGGATCCCGTGCGCATGGAAAGTCAGTTAAGAAGGAAGCTAATGAAACAAGATAAAAGTTGATGAAGAAAGTTATGGGAATTGAGAAACAGGACAGAAGTGGGCCGAAAAAAAAGGTCCTAGACCAAACTACGAAAATTTTATTTCAACAGAAAGAAGGCTCACCTAACTATCAGCACAGTACCTGAGATTTTTCCCTTGGGAGCGCTAATTCCCATATTTCTAACAGCTGTATCCACCTGAGAGGCGCGAACGTTGCTTCGTAACAATAATGGAGAACATAGAGGAAAGAGAGTCCACAAGACCGCCACGCACACCCTTCGGATTAGGGTTTACAAGCATCCAGTTTTTAGACGAGGCTCAACACACAGTATTAACTAGTATCAGAAGTGAACTACAGTACCAAGGTGCCTAGATGAGCTAATAACTGAAGCTGAAGCAGAGCCGTCGGCATGGCTTTTCATTACATTTTCCAGTTAAAGCATACCAGTAGTGTTACAGCAGTTACAGCATACGCAGGTCAATCAGGTCAATAAAGTTCTTGCTGCATTAGGTGAGAGACTGGTCACACGATTCTACATATTCTGTAAAGGTAGTGAACATGTGCAAGTTCAGATCTTGCTTTGTCAGTATTTGAGAACAAGCGTCACAAGATGATACAGAGGAACCTTTCAACTTGATGTGAAACTGATTGACCTTATGAGCTATGTAACCGCTGAAGTAGGTGACAGCTCCATCCACCTCCATGGACTGGAACATTCCTCCAGCAATCGTAGGCTCCGAAAAAGTTGTGGCTGCCTCAATGTCTTCAAAGGAAATAAGAACGTCCTCTGGCTCAGCCTCAGGAATCTAAAAAAGATGAGAATACAACACTGTTAGATAAGAGTTTCATAAACTCTACCGTTTCACATATATTAATTTCCAATGTAGAAGTGTGCGGCTTTGAAATATCTACGAAGGTTATGAACAGCAATCTTTCTCGCTGGACAAAGGTTAGCAATAAACAAGTTGCTTGCATACCTCTTCAACAATGTTCCACGTATCCACGTCTTCGTCGTCTTCACCCACTTCAACGTTGCTCTTCATTGGCGCTGTAAGAAGAGATGCTGTTGAGACTTTGCAGTAAGAGTTGATGAAATTTTGAGGAATAGGGAACTTCTGCTTTTGGTGCATTTTTCCGAAGAATTTTTCTAACTCATCTTGACAAAGATTGCGAACACAGATGTATGGCAGAACATCTCGCGGAATTTTTTCTCTCAGCATAAGTACAACATTTATGGACTGAATCCACCCATCAATGAAAGAGCATTTCCGATTTGGATTTAGCGCTTGCAACTCCTTCAACCAAGGGATGTAACCCTGCAAAGTTTTAATCGAAGGAGAACATGAAGTCAGGGGTTTTCTAAGAGAGACTCGGTCAGCAGGAGATTGAGAATTCAATATATCAAATAAGTCGTTGAACTTCTTGCAGAACATGCTAGTTGCTGCTGATGATGAAGGAATGGAATCAGTTGCAACATGAAAGTCTAAGGCAGCAAATGTTATATTAGACAATACTTGAGTTGCAAGTTTAACTTTCATTTTTTGTGAAAACTTCAAATTGTAGACATGATGATGCGATAAACGGGGAACACACTTATCACTTCTGTTTTGCTCAATTTCAAAGAGCTTCTGAATATGCGTCCAAGAAGCTGAACAATCTAGGGAAGGAATTCTCAAATCACCATTGTAGAGAAAGTTGCGAGCATTTTTGATCAAATGGGGGGATCTTTGAAAACGAAATATTTCCTGTCGGCAAACTCGACAACAGGATAAGTTGGTGTACAGCCCATTCTTTGAATGCTTTTTGCAAATTGCTGCCTTGGTCGCTTGTTATGCCCAGAACAGTGAAGTCTTGACATTCCATCACAGCAATTGACTCCTGTAAAATGTCTTTTATGCAGGAAGATGGCATTGTCGAAGCTGTAAAATAAAAACCAATTGGGTGTTTCCACTTTTCGCAATTCCAGAGGCCATAACACATAACACGGATGTGGCCATTTTCTTGCGTTGGCCCCCGTTAATAGTTTCAAATCCAATTATGGCATCGTTCTCTCGGTTGTACGATAACTCTTTCCGGAGCGACATCTCATCCACTAGAAAGAAACAAAGTTTATCTCTAGCACTGACGGGTTTTACCTTCATTTCCAACATGGACACACTTTTAGCACTTGTACCAGGACGTACTTGAAATTGTTTCATCAATTCACACACAGTCGAAAGTGAGAGTAATGGTACCAAGTTCCTCATCAGTTGATAGTGAATCTCTGATGAGCTTACAAGAATGTTTACAGCGAGCCACTTGTGATACATGGTGTATGATCTCTTGCCCTTTAATTTGTGCTTGACAAATGCACTGAGATAAGGACCAAGTCTGCCACTTACACTTCTCAGGAAATTCTCTCTATTTAACCGCTTGTACAGTACCTTTGATTTTCTCCTGAGCCTTTTCCTAAGTTTTCTCTCAGGAGCTGGTCTGCTGTTTTCAAGGGGAATTGTCGTTCCAGAAGGAGAAGCGAACAACCGTCGATTACAAGGTACCACTGGAGGACCTGTGTCTCCCAACAAAGAACTGCATCTTTTGCTACACGAATTCTGCAATAAATTGACGAAAATTAGATTGTATATTATATTTATTTCCCCCAACTTGTAGAAAGTATTAATTGTATACATATATCAAACTTTTAGGTGATTGAAAGTTTAGGTTTTGAACACAACACATCTAATTAAAAAATATGCCTCATTTAATCTACATGGATTGGAATCACAGTTCTTGTCAGTATTCTTTTTCCAAGGTTTCTAGTATTAAACTATGAATGAGTTCAAACATACCGAACGGTATAAAGTGGGTACCAATGAGAGACAGGATAGCACTGTTCAGTACCCAAGAAAGTCAGCGAGTACCGCGAGCCCACCCTTCTAATGAATCAAGCATTAAAATTGGATGCATTGTGCCAAGAAGCAATATCTAAATGTATGCATTAATTCAATTCCAAGGACACAAGAAAAAAAGGATAGTTCAGAAATATGCTAGTAGAATCACAACTTAATTATATTTTTTACTCAAAGATAATTAATTATTTCATGATAGATGCATTAAATCGAGAAGTGGAATGATTATAGAGGTAAATGAATGAAAGTGAATATGGTATTGACACTGATGGAAATGACAGAAGGTAGTTCTCACAATAATTCTATAAATGCTGTTGTGTCTTAGAATAATGTGTATGTGATAACTTTTCAGCAATCTTTCGAGCTCTTGCTGCAAGCACTCATCCAACGCTGTCCAATTCTGGCTTGTAACTTGGAAAATCTATCTCGCTACAATTCAAAGACACTACAATGAAGTTCGAACTCTGGTTATTTCAACACGACTAACCTGTGTCGTTCCCCTCCACGAAGATGAGCAGCATTGTTTGCTGGAAGCACTGGTGGCAGGCCTTGAGGTGCCAGGAGTGGCAGGCCTTGAGGTGCCAGGAGTGGCAGGTCTCGAGGCGGCAGGAGGGTCAGGTCTCGAGGTGGCAGGAGTGGCAGGTCTCGAGGTGCCAGGAGTGGCAGGTCTCGAGGTGGCAGGAGTGGCAGGTCTCGAGGTGGCAGGAGTGGCAGGTCTCGAGTCGGCAGGAGTGGCAGGCCTTGAGGGGTCAGGAGTGGTAGCTCTTGAAGTGCCAGGAGTGGCAGCCCTTGAAGCACCAGTAGTGGCAGCTCTCGAGGTGTCAGGAGTGGCAGGTGCCGTAGCACCACGAGCAAGAGGTACATTACCGGCAGCTGATGGAGAAATAAGGGAATAAATTGGGAACAGTGATATGGCATCTCAAATGAAATTGAAGCACAAATTTAATTCTTCCAGAACCTCTACTTCCTGTCATTAAATTCTTACTCATTAATCGAGAAGGCGGTTTAAGGTTCCACCCTATAACATAATTTCACAGAGCAAGTGAAAGGAAGCATCTAGTATGCAAGGAACACATTTAAGTACAAACAAAAAAGAAAGCCTACCTCACCATCAGCTCAGGCCCTCACATTCTCACTCATGAATACTACTTCCAATGAATACAAAAGTTTTATCCCACTTACTGGGAAATCATCAAATCTAACTGATCCTTCATAATGTAAAATAGGCAAGGCCAAGTGGTAAATTAAAGTTCTGCTGCACTATAAGGGTACATGAGGAATTAAACACTGGGGTACAGAGGAGGCTCATCAAAAACTGGAAAAACTCATCTAATTAAAGAAATACAAACCAATTTTTGCCAACCTAGACTAACATGTCAACACAAACACGGCACTAGGTATTTCTCATTCATGAAGCTCCTGAGTTATCTCAGGATTGTAATTCAGATCATATTAATTAACTTCGGCATTGCTAACAACATTTTTGAACGTTTCAATTATTTTTCTTAATTCAACACTATATGACCATGGAAAAAAATTGCTAGTAACATTTTGACCCCTGTATTATGAAGAAATAATTTCCAATTCAATGCTGAAGTTTGTTCCCTACAAAAAAACTTTCTTTGCTATGCTTCATTGAGTGTAATCATGAATTGTGTGGCATCCATTTCCTGGATAAATGCTACACACTTTAAAACATGTGTGAATTTCATTCTCAGAAGTATTTGGAAATGTACTACCCTTTCTTGTGTAAACTAAGGCTTCATAAGTGGCAGCCATACACAATCTAAATAATTGTAAATTGAGCTTATGGGCTTCAATTTTCACACAGGATGAATATTCCTTCAAGTGGCCTTGACTTTTTCAAAAATTTCAATACATTAAACTCAATGTTAACATTCTTTTCTTTCATTTCAATATTTCTCAATTGAACTGGGGAATCATCATTTAAATTGTAAACCTACTTTTGTTAGGAGTGGCAGGCGTTGCAGCACCAGGCATTGTAGCAAGAGGTAGAGCAGGCCTTGCACCAGGAGTGCCAAGGTTTGTAGCACCAAGCGAAGGAGGTACAGTGCCAGCAGCTGATGGAGAAATAAGGGAATAAATTGGAAACAGTGATATGACATCTTGCATGAAATTGAAGCACACTACACAATGAGTGATATTTCCAACAACCTTAATTTTTCCTGAACTTCTACGTCATAGCATTGCCTAGTAATACTTTAAGAGAAAATAAGTCAGTTTAAGGCTCCACCACCATAACATAGTTTCACAGAGAAAGTAAAAGGGAATGAGTAATATACTCCTGTTCTCACCTCAAATTTACATTAGACCCATTTCATAACGTGCTCCCAACTGTCCCGACATGGTGTCCCGAATTACCCGTGGTTACCAGACTGGCCGCATTTTGTTCAGTAGTGGAAAATGTCTGACTATGGAGATGTGTGATTTGGGGATATGCAACCATCAGGTATGACAGGTCACTACAACCCACTCTACATGACTATCTCAATCTAGTCAGTGTCTCAAACTCCAGGCATGTATAAGAAAATTTTTGATGGCATCTACAATAATTAAATTACAATCCTGATCCAGTCCAGCCAGACAAATCAAACCACAATCATCTTGCGCACATCTGGCATAACACACATTCTCTCAACACATTCAAGAAACTCTCTCTCTCTCCTTCTCATACTTGCTATGTACAATCCAGTGACAGAGAATTTTAATGGAATTTTTAACTCCCCTATCACACTGCTGACCTAATCTACTATTATCCTAATTCCACCTCTACATGTGTCTATTCCCACTAAATGTTTACAGCATACAGCTAACAAGAGTTGGCTAACAGAACTACCATGATAGAACATTTCACACTTAGGCACATTCTTTCCAACATACAGGTTAATGCAGACTTTTACACCATGCAAAGCATCTACTTGTTCAATCCAAACACTTTTGTGCGCCTTCACTTTTTTCTGGTCCCTGTACTCATTCCACGGACTGTGCCATTCATCCTCTGTAACTCTGTCATTCAAACATTTTCTGTATAATACATTGTTTCTTGTTTACAGTCTTTGTTCGCATTTGTTCTTTCTTTTTCTCACTTGTAATTGTTAACCACCTGAAATTCTCTGAACCTCATTCTTTCAATATTTTGTCTTGCTACGTCATACTGTGGTGCCATTGGGAACAAAATATGGTTCACATGTGTTAAGTTAAATTCTAAACACATTCTCATGCTGCAAAAGTTTAGATTTTTTGTAACAAGAAAAATTTCAACCAATAAATGTAGAATTTTTGTATTTTTACAAGCAAAATAAGCTCCATCACTTTTTAATGTCAAAAATTGATCGTGGTCTCATTAAACATGTAATAAGCATTATATGATAAAAAGGAACAAAATTCTGAACATCCAATTGGAAAAAAGGTATATATTCAAAATCTTCAGCAGTTTAGCAAGAACACACCATTTGGGCAGAACTCAAGTTTATAGTAGAACTTGAATTATGCTCCCTATTTCTGTTGACAAATCATTTCTGCATCAACTTAGAGTAGAATAAAGTTTCTACAGAGAGTGACAGAGCCTTTGTTGATCTTAATATCAATAACTCACAGAGAAAAGGGCTATTGGAAAATTTCAAAAATTTTCTTGCAATACCTGTAGAACCAATAAATAGGTTCCTTGCACCCCTTCAGTGGAAAATAAATCAAATGAATTTAGACCTTTTATTCAAGTAAATTAACCCACTACCCAGCTACTTGCCCCTGTATCTTGTAAACTGTTGTACTGATCTATTTGAAATTTTAATTTATTATTATTATTATTATTATGTAAATTCCCCAATCTCAATGTGAACGCTTTTGATCTCAATAAGCTTTATTCCTTTTAACTAGATTTTTATTCATTCAAATTTAGTAAAATTTCCATTTGAAATTGAAGTTCATTATAATTGAGATTACATGTAGCCTCCTCTGAAATTTTTTTTAAGAAAGACCCATTCATCATGTTTCTGGACCTTGAATTAACCAAGAGGAACCCTATGTAAGCGATGTACACTTTGTATGGTCACATTTGGTGGCCAACTCTACGTACAAGGCCAATTTTATAAACAACTCTGTCTGATCACTGTTCATAGTATTAAAGGTCACCTTTGAAAGTGAATAGGATCGAAACTGACTTATTTAAAACCTTATCATTTATTTCGAAGCTGTGTAAAGTCAGAGTAGGTATGCTACTATTTTCCTACTAAAGTAAAGAAGCCTGCATGATGTTTTTTTCATTATAATAAAGGCAATGAGCGGTGAGAAAATAACTGTAAATTTTAAAAAGCAAACCAAATTATTTATAATGGATCATTCATGCTCATTGAGTGCAATCAAGGTATCACAATGATTACTTCACACAAATCATTAAATTATTTTAGAGTACATTATAAGTTGCAAGCAAATTGAAAGAACTTGGATGAAAAACACGTGATGATTCATTGTGTTTAACCATCACTAATTAAAAAAAAACTAATTAGAGATTTTGATTGTGATAAATTTTAATACAATACAAGCAGTTACTGCCTTACTGGCAACACAAAATTATAGCCATTTTGAGACAATGTAAATCAGCATTTATTTTTCTATTGAAGCACTACTTTTAGAATAACATTTGCAACTAAATCTTGCATGAAAAGCATAGCATTCATTTTTCCTGATGTAAATTAAATTTTTGGGTTACCTACTGCATTATTTATTTCAGCTAAAGCTACCAACATTTCTTACCATATTTTTGATATAAATTTAAAGCCCATAAAATTTCTGCTCTTGATTAACACACTGCTATTATACGTCAATCCAACAGCCATTCATTGTTCAAAATCAAGGGGATGAGGAAAATCATACATAATTAGTGAAACTTTGAATTACTGCGTTAACTTGGCATAAACGAAACAACTAAGAGTTTAACATTACCTTGGTCTTACACAGCTCTTTTTGGAACTGCTGAAGATTTCAATAACTTTCTTGCATTTCTGAATGGAGACAAAATGAAGTTATAGTCTGAACGAGAGAAGTATTAAGGGAACCATTTCCAAAAACTGGAAACTTTTTTTCTATTGGACGTACGTCTATGAAAATTTGCAGACTACTAGATCTCTACATTTGTAACAACTTATTGCCAATAAAATTTTTTCATAAGTGCATAGAAAATTAATTATTCGTTATAATAAAAAAACATATATATATATATATAGTTTTCAAAATACCTCCGAAATTTAGAAAGCTAGAGCAATGCGGTTTGTTGCATTTGAAAGTGAAATGTGTGCTATAAAAAAGGTGTTGATCACTTTTTTTGATTTATTCCATTCCGAATTTATATAAATTTTTTTGAAAGTGGTAGGGTGAAAGTTATAATTTTAGGGTAAAAAAGATTAACGGAAAGTTTTACACACAATTTTTGAAAATAAGTGATCAACACCTTTTTTAGAGCACACATTTCCATTTCAAATGCAACAAACTGCATTGCTCTAGCTTTGTAAACGTTGGAGTTATTATGAAAAACGTCTTGAAAACTTACTTGTTATATAAACATTATTTTAAGATTAAAAATACTTCTCCTCCTACAGTTTTTAGGCTACAGTAACGATTTTGGTATCATTGGATGCGGAAAAACAATTGCTTTCCAAAAAGTTGAATAGTTTTTAAAATTCATTTTTGTTCCAAAGTTATGACGTCATAAATTTGAATTTTTTAAAAAAATTGTTTTTATTTTATTCATTCATTTTTTCAATTAAAATTTAAAATTTGAGGAAAAGCATTTTATTTTTTAGAATATCCACGTTATTCTGTATCCAATGATACCAAAATCATTACTGTAGCTCAAAAACTGTCAGAGGAGAAGCATTTAGAAAAAAAAAAATGTCGTTTTCTATGATTTCCCATTTTCTTTTCAAGACAATCGCATTTTGTCACATATGATAAATGATTCTAAATTGCATTTCCTATCAGTGTAATAAATTTCATTGCTCTATATTCAATAATAAAGAAAAGGTTCGGAAGGGGGACGCTTACCTTGAAGAATATGAATGATGATATGTAAAAAAATGCAAAAAAAAAAATTGGAAATTTGAGGAAAAGCATTAAATTTTTTGGAATGTCCACGTTATTCTGCATCCAATGATACCAAAATCATTACTGGTGCTCAAAAACTGTCAGA
>JACJUY010001580.1:93875-139012 GCA_014220935.1 Platorchestia sp. MABIK
AATGTCGTTTTCCATGATTTCCAATTTTCTTTCAAAGAAACTCGCATTTTTTCCTAGAAGGTAAATGAATTTAAATTACATTTCCTATGACTGTACCATATTTTATTGCTCTAGGTTCATAAATGAAAAAAAAGGTCCGGAAGGGGGATCCTCTCCCCCTCTCAGGGGGGTGCTAGCTCTGGGATACGTTCCTGATATTTCTACAGACATTCGGATACATATCTCAAACTCTTTTAAAGCAATAAAACAAAAAATCGGGACAATCTATATTTTGACTGAAAATGTTAGGAAATGGTTCCCTTATGCACACACATAAGCCCTCTCCGGCCTTTTGGATCTCTTTTCCATCTTCAACGTTACATTACCACATGCTGCCATCCACTCGTCGTAATTTCCTTTTGGAATTAGGAAAAACGACAAATCAGGACACTGACGGTTATCATTTCCACAATTTTCCATCAAACACTTTTTAAACCGTACGTACGGGGCCATTTCTGCAGCAATCTTCGCTACACCTCTGTCACAGCTGCTTTCAGATTCAAACAGAGTCTCTTGCCGGTTTTTCGTCACGTGACAATTTCTTGGCTCCGTCATTGGCCAATTGGCACCTACGTCATTGCGGCCGGAGCTTTAACTCGCTTAATGATAAGTTGTGGATCTTCTAGTATATGATCTATGGCCGCTCTGAGTTGCTCTAGGTTTCTGAACAAGCGCGGAAACCAAAGCTCGCCCAGCAACTGCAGTCAGTTGACCCCAGATACACCCGTCGCTGCTTCTAGGAACTATTAGTTGCCCCGTGTAATAGAGCCTTGACAGCTAGCCTCCGAGCAGTGTTTTATCATCCAAGATGAAACGCCGCTGGCGATTGCTCCGGACAGCGCTGCACTGCCCTGCTCTGTGGTACTTGTCTGGCCACCCTTACAGGAATTCCACTAACATAAAACACCGCACCAGTTCTGCTCTGCTCTGCCCTGCTCCAAAGCTCAAAGCAGTGCACGTCCTTGATACAGTAGTTCCTGCTAGGAAGTTATTTCTTCAATTTTACTTTTGGTTGGTTACAGTGAGGAATGGAATTGCACAATACAGTGTTGCTCTGAGTAAGATTTAAAGAGAAAAATACGTATTGAGCTTTGCGAGTGAGGAATCTTTGTTGAACAGGAGTCTGGCCGAATTTATTTAGGAGAGGGGATGGTTGCATGATCACTCCTCTTGAATTTGGCTTTGCATACCACCTTGGCCGTGAAATTCATCCATTTTTGTAACTCTCTTTGAAGATATTGAAGTATGTCTTAATACTAGGCTGCAATAGTCAATACGCGATTACACTAATTATTGATTGGCTAATAGTCTAGATTTTTCGTCGAGCGTACATTTTATTCGATGAAAATACATTAATATTCTTAAAATCTTGTTGCAAGTTTTCTCAACGTGAGATTTCAAGGACATATTTTGCCCGAACCAAATATCTAAATTTATAACTTTTCCTACTGGCTTAATCTTATCATTCCCTACCGTAAGAGCCAGATTTGGAGTTTTGTTAATACATCTTTGCATCCGAAAATAATACATTGCGTTTTTCCACATTCAGTTTGAGCCCGTTTTGGTCATACCGTGATTTCAGGTTATTCAGTAGGGTTTCGACTTTTTTTCCGTCTGTCGTGATTCTGCCACAGAACTTATCATTGCAATTTTGAACATCATCCGCACACGTGGAGATTCGTGTGTTAGTCAATTTCATTTGAAATTTTGCAGACTTAGGCCGCGGCTAGACAAACAGCAGTGAAGCAGAGCAGAGCAGACCTGACGCGGTATTTTATGTTAGTGGTATTCTTATCAGGGTGCCCAGACAAATAGCAGAGAGCAGGCCAGGGAAACGTTGTCCAGCTCAAGCGCCAGCTGCATTTTATCTTGGATGATAAGGCAGCGGCCAGACAAACAGCAGTGGAGCAGGGCAGAGCAGAGCAGACCCGGCGCGGTGTTTTATGCTAGTGGTATTTCTATTAGGGTGGCCAGACAAGTAGCAGGGAGCAGGATGGGGCAGCGCTGTCCGGAGCAAGAGGTAGCAGCGTTTTATCTTGGATGATAAAGCACCGCTCGGGAGCTAGCGGCCTGTTGCACGCCAGAGCTCGTACGGGGAGGATGTCAAACTTCTGATCTCCTCGATGCAAGCTATTCCTGCGATCGGGGGTGCATCTCATATTTCGATCATAACTATGGTAATGAACAATGGTCATTTATAGCAGACGCTATGGAAGTTAGTGGTAGGTGAGCATTTACGGTAATTTATACGTATATAGGTATTTTCCACTTCATAAATCGAAAAACTTTACTACGAGTATATCAAGCATTTTCTTTGTCAATACCTACACTTTGAGCGTACCAATGCCGAATATTTCATTTCAGGTTTTTTTTTGACGCATGGCACTAAACTTGACTGCAAACATACATCTTTTATGTATAAACTAAGAATTTTTTAGTCATAAACATTAATCAGTTTTCTCCTAAGATATACTGAGGAAACACGGGTTATGTCATCTGTTGGAGGTAAAAAATACTTTGAAAGCATGCAACTAAAAAACTATTAGTTTCTCCAAAAGACGGTTGTGATGTTTGCGCTCTATGGGAAAATAGCAATTAAAAATTTAAACTTAGCGCCGTAAGCCAAATGCAAAAGATCCTTTTACAGTTTGAAACCGTTTAAATATTTATTAATTTTAAATTCGGGTTGTTATTTTCTTAAATACATAGATATCTTTATACGCTTGAACGAATGAGTTCCTTGTTCTGTAATGTATCTATACGTAAAGCACTGCAAAATTATTCAGATTCAAGTATTTATAGGGTTTCAAGTCATTCGTCAATGAATTATTTGCTTGATTATCCTATCAGCCATCACAACTTGCATGTCATGCAATTAATTTGTGAAATTTCCGGAAGCAGTTATAAAACAGTTTTAAAGCCAATTCAATCATTGTGGGTAGAAATATCACAGGGAAATCAAACGTACTATACGACAGTGTACGGATGTACTTGTAATGCTAACAAGATAATGCATAGTATAGTAGTATTTATAAAAAATTTAGTTGGACGAAATATTGCCTGTTCTATAGTTATTTAATAGGCATAATTTAAGTTAACTACAGTGACAGAGTAGCGCTCTCGTGGCGCCAAAATTGCAACTGCTGCGGACTCAGGACTGCCACTGCTGTTTGTTTGGCCGCCTTACTTTATAGCATAAGCTAGCAGCTACCAGAGAGTCGAAACTGCTCTGCTGAGCCCTGCTCAAGGTATACATAAGGAGAGGTAGCGGCAAATCAGTCTTTTATTGAATCGTGTTGCGTGCGGGTGACGTCATGGCATCGCACCAATAGCAGCAGCGCTTACATAGATCTGGCAACACAGCTAGCTCGAAATCTGGCATCACTGTTAGCCTAACGAGTTCATGAATCGGGTAAGACAATCTTGCAGTTGAAGCGTCATGCAAAGTGTTTTCGCGCAGAGGAGGTCGCAATGGCGCCGCCTCGAGTTATAATTAAAAGTGATTTTTGTTGGGTGCGAAAGTAATTCTAAAAATCGACCAGACTTGAGATATTTCCAGTATCCTGGTTCGAATTTTAAAAAGTGGATTGAAGCGAGTGGAAATGTTCAGTTAAATGATATTAGTAAGTCGAATTTATGTGCGCACTTCCATGTTTGCAGCAGGCATTTCAAAATGACTCACTACAGAAGAATTCGTTCTCCATTGAAGACTCACGTTCCATTAAAAAGTGGTGTTGTGCCGTTGCCTTATTATCATGGGCGTGCAGGCCAGGAAGGTAAGAAATTTAAATTGTATTTTCATTTAATTTATAAAATATGGTTTTGGACTGATTTTTGCACGTGACGTTGCATTTCTTGATGAAATCTTTGAAACTCGTAAACCAAGTTACAGGAAAACATTTCAAATTTGAAAAGCCGGTTCCATTGAAAAATTCTATTTACTCACCTCGAATTTAAAATACAGGGCAAAGAAAAATAAGTGTGGAAATAGAATGTACTACAATTCAGAATTAATTAATGACATTCTGTTTATCTCTAAATTTTGTAGACTCAATTTTTGATGAGCTTATTCCAAAAAGGTAACAAAATATGGTAGCATAGTGCCATCAGCTTTAATAGTACTATGTAAATTTTGTCTGTGAATTTATTAGCAGGTAGGATGTGATGACAAATTTCAATGCATTCATTATGGAAAAACTTTATTGGCAATCTAAAAAAATTTGTTTCACATTTAGATCCAAATTAGCATCGAGCAAACCGTAAACCAACAGTGCTCAGGATGAAAGCTAGTTTGGATTTTTATACTATAAAAGTTGTGTAGAGTGTGCTGAATGCTATTGCCTAACAATAGCTTTTTTTTGGTGGTGTAGTCTATCTTATTTTAAACTTTCAGATACACTAAAATAATTTCCTACCTTGTAGCTAAAAGTTAAGTGCTTACAGGACAGATGCAAAACCTTGTCCATGATTTTTCCACAGATAATGCTAATTTCGGCCGATTTATACTCTAATGTGCTCACGGAATGTGCAGTAGAATCGCTAAAAGAACACATTTAAGAAAGTTTTACAGGAATCACATTTAGCAGGCTGATGCATAATTATTGAGTTTTTTAAAATTGAAGCCATCAGAACATAGTATATAAAAGTGAAGAAACCATCAAACATAAACTAACCTTAAATAGCTCAACTTAACATAGCAATACCAAGGCCGATGTCTTCCCATTAAGAATCTGTACGTATTCCAATAAAGTGGCAACTACCCAATTGAAAATCGAGGACGTATCGCCGATGTGTTATGGCCGAGCAAGAGAGAACCTAAGGGACNGTCCCTGCTCGACCCATTTCACCGGCGATGCGCACATGATTCGCGGATGGCCATCCTTGAATTTGGCATTAAAAAAAATACTTTCGGTCGCGCACAGCCGAGATTTATTGCCTCTAAACGACCCTCAAATACAAATATATATATATATATATATATTTATATTTGAGGGTCGCTGAGAGGCGATAAATCTCCGCTATGCGCGCGCGGCCGAAAGTTTTTTTTTTGTCGCCGAAAGTTTTTGTCGAAAGTTGTCTTTTTGAAGAGCAACACTCAAATATTTAAAATATATATACAAAAATTTATTATATATTTGAGTATTGCTCTTCAAAAAAACTTCGCTGAGCGTGGCAGAGTTTTTAATGGCAAAGCTTAGTAAACACTCACATGCTTACCCCCGCAGTTTATTATGTAAAGAAACAAAAATACCGGCACATCTTGGCTGCAAATTAAGCACACCTGTCCAATTACAGCATTGACTGCGCTGGTCTTATTTTTACGATCACATACTGGACTCGCAGTTATTAAAACATGTTTCGACATTTAAGTTATTTATTGCTAAAAATTTTTTACGTAAATGCAAAGCACGATCGGCATTAAGCACCCAAAAAAAGGTTAAATAAAATATTTCATTAAAATTAATCCTTTATTTAAGCTAAATCTAGAATATTAGGATAAGCCTCCCTATCCATATTGATGCGTTGTAAAGAGTGGAAGATGGAACACACAAATTTGTAGGGAATTAATAGCACAAGTTAGCAGTCACCAGAGGGTCGAAACTGCTCTGCTCAGCCCTGCTTCACTGCTGTTTGTCTGGCCGCGGCCTTAGCGACAATAAGTGATAATACTGCGCGCTCTGTCATGATCTATCCCAGCAAGGTGGGATAGAGCGTGTTTACTGATTCTTGACTTCGGCGACTACTATCTAACAGCGAGCTGCGCTAAATATTACAATTATCGATCGTATCGAATTATCGTATACCTTTGGGCAAAGCTTACTTATGACCTGTTTCTCTTGTGGCGCGGTGACGAAGTACATTCTCTTGTAGAACTGTGACGAACGGACACTCCAAGTAAACGGAGCATAAAACTGTTTACAACGTGAGGGAATGAAAGGTTCACGAAACTCGAATTGAGTATTCGTGAATGTTATCTTTTCCTCACTGAGTGAAGAAAGTGAAAAACAGTTTCCAAATGTGTCTAATTTTAATTCTTTTTAACAAGCAGAACAGACTTGGGTTTTGTGTGAAATAACGTAGGTCCTCTGCTGTGACTCACGAGCTGCGGTGAACTCTAAGCAAACTCACACCCACCCAAACATTCTTGTATCACACCCACCCCCAAAATGGAAACAAAGAGTGTAGCGATGAACAGTGTCTCAACGGAACAGAAATTACACACTGGCAGGCTCGCATCTTAGGAAAAAATATGAATTTTGTGCGCTACTTTTGTATTACTGTTGAAAATATAAAATTAAATTTTCTGACATACAAAATCGATTTTTGATACATGAAATTGGCTTAAATTACCCTATCAACTAATAACTTTGTTCTCGATGAACAAATTTGATCAAATACGGACGTAAAATGTGAGAGAGATCAAAAACCTTCTATTTTTTGCTGAATAAACGTGTACATTCACAAAACAAAACTGAGATAAAATTATTCAGATAACTTTGGAAAATTTTGCTGTTACTGCATAATAGCATTAAGGCTTCAGTGGCTATAGCATAGTAATTATGGACACTAGCAAAATCCCCAAATAGACACAAGGTTGACAAAATCACATCTATAATTTCATCCTAGCTCTATGTAACTCTTAATCGTAAAGAACGTTAATGGGGGAAGATCATTTAACTGAAAGCAAAAATACTTGTAAATTGACTTTTTTTTAAAGTGATTAATGAAGAATAGCGCAAGATATAGCATGGGCAACATATCAAGAACAACTATTGTTTTGCAGCTGTGAAATGCAACAGTGATCTGTGAAATTAGGTTATTAAATAGAAGCAGGTACTTGCGAAAAAAAAAGCTTTTTAGAACGAAAGGGACTTATTTAAAATTATTATTTTTATATAAGAAAGTTTTAGCCTCCCTTTACCACGACAAAGATGTTCCAAGAGAGGAACGATGAAGGCACCATTTTGTGTGGAGTTGAGGGAACGCGGAATCTATGCACAAGGTGTATAGAAACAGTGAGCTAAGAAAGAAGATCATGAAACAAGAAAAAGTTGAAGATAAAAGTAGTAGGTGCTGAAAAACGGGATAGCAGTGAACCGAAAAAAGATGGTCAGTAACAAAACAAAAACCTATTCTATTTTAACAAAAAGAAAGCCTACCTAACCTTTAGCTTGGGCCCTCACATAGTCCCCCTGGGAGCGCTAATTCCCTTGAGACAATAGTTGTATCCCCCTGAGGAGGACTTATTTAAAATTCGAAGAACAATAGTCAATAAAATTAATAAAATAGGTTGCAATCGATCTAGTTCGACTAAATGGTCATAAGCGGAAAAAAAAAATTTTCACTCCATATTTCACAACACTACTGAATGATCTTGAAAAAACTACTCACGCTGTTTTTCACCATTATAGGTTTTTCGTTAGATCAACAGTTAATTTTGACAGGCACGGAGTTAGCGCAGACCTCGTCAGGTGGACAGTGAAGAAAAAAGATGCTGGATCTTATGCTGACTCAGAGTTTCAAGCGCTTGCGATGGAAAAAGAAATGTTCAGAGGCAACTGCAGAGCATACTGATAATTATAGAGACTACAGATAGCTGTATTGTGGAAATCATTAACACAGTATCACTGAACGAGTGACAAACTACCTATAATTTATTAGTCATGAGTGTACTTATGAACACGTTTTCAATAAAAACTATGACTTCGCATAAACGAGGAATGTCAATTTTTATGTATAGTCAATAAATTTTTGCGAATTACAACAAATTCTTGCTTGTAAAAAATCAAGCAATTCCTCCTCTTCCTCTAAATAAATATTCAAAATGCAGACTTTACACATTGCATTCTGCTCACACCAATACTCATGCATTTCAAGTTACTGCGACAGTGTCACCAACACTAATCTGCGAATACTAGAAAGTCCTGACTATAAAAAATTGCACAAGGCTAAAAAAATTATAACGCTTTCTCTTGTTTCTTTAAAAGCACTCTGGCACGGAAGCTGGGTGTGACACTCGCTTAGACGGAAGGCTCACTGCCGACGTTAGCTAAAAACTCTCAAATCGGCTTGTACAGTGTCTGGGTGTCACGAGTTCTCCAATGATTTCTTCATTGGGTGCAGAGTTCTTAAAACGACACCCGACAAGGTTCTAAGGCTTAAAAGATTTATGTTGCTCCTATCATAGGAAGGGAAAGTCTTAGCGAGTTTGATTAGCTTATTACTGCGAGGCGAAGTAACAATTATATTGGGAGGATGCTGTACGTGACAGCTCAGGTTAGCTGTGTCTGCAAAAGCCTAACAAGGAAACGGCGTTGGGCCTCATGACCTCCCGTCTAAGGTGACGTGGACCGTGTCACGACATTGCTTGAAGTACGGCCCCTATCTAAGAAAACGCTGGGCTAAATTTCTAAGGGAAGCATGCGCGCAAAGTGGACAGGAGTAGAATCCCGCGTTTTGTGCAAATAGAAAGTTACGGACCGTGACTGACGTGACTGAAAAGTATAGTTCATTAAATAAGATGGGAGCTTAAGCGACAGGGCAAATATTCAGTGCATTCTCATACTCTCTTATTGCTTCTTGAGACAATGTAGGAGCAAAATACTGATTGCATGCGTTGAATTCTAAGGATCAAAGGATAAAGTGTGATTACTCCTTGATTTAAGTTAGAAAAATTACGAAAAGATTTATGACCCTCAACTAACTGACGAGAAAGAAAACGTTGAGATGTCAAAACAGAAACGCTTAGAACGACGTAATCTTAACATGAATTGATAACTGAGCCTGCACGATTGTAATGTAATGACCAACGGCGGTGAGAGATGAGGAGTGGAAGCTGATAATAACTAATGGTGCTTAATAAAGCAAAAATTTTTGTAAATTGACTTTTTTTAAGGTGATCAATGAGTTCACTATTAAAGGATTTGATCCTAGAAATATAGAGTGCTCTGATGGGCGTAAGTGTGTTTATCTATGGCATGCCGAATTTGTACGTATTATAGCCAAATAATACAGTGGTAAATAATTTTCAAGTAACGAAACTAATTGGCCAACATTATTTGCAAGAAACTTTGAACGATTTGCAAGCGTAAAACAAATAAACATACCTTTGTGCTCAAATAAATTTCATTTCTTGAACGTACATATATAGTTGAGGTTGATGGTTTATAACATCCAAATGCTAGATTACACATACTTGTATTCAATTTGCTTATTCAAATTTTGAGACATAGAAACCAATACACTTCCGTGAGAAGATATAAGTTTTTTTTGAAGCAGAAAACTAATGTTCTAATTAAATTTAATGAAATTCATGAGTTATTTCTGATTAATAATTTAGTTCTTGCTTGTTTGAGAATGTTTAATGAATTTATTCGTTTAAACTGGTCGCCGTGGCAGAGTGGTTAAAAACGTGCCCTTCTGTGAAGGTGTCGGCAGTTCGAATCCTGGCGCTGCGTGGTGATTTCTCCCCGTTGGGCAAAAGGAGAACTCAAGCACAATGCCCCACTCTACCCAGGTGTCTAAAAAAGGTACCGGCTTGACTGAGGGAAACCGTCAATGCGTCCTGGTGTTAGTTGTAGGCTTCTGAAAAACCAATGTATAAGATGATATATGTCAGGCTTGTTTGATTGGAATAAAGCATCTTTTAAATTTTCAGTTGATTAGTTTCCAACAATGTGATAAAAACTTCATTTTTGCTACGTTAAATTAATGACAGTATTGCTGGTTTATATGAAACAGAGGTGTCTTGAATTTAAAACGCATACATGAGCTGGCTTCTAATTTCCAGATATATAACCAAATTACGAGCAAAGTTCAAGAGACATCCTTAGTTTCTCATTCCCTCGTTATTTCCAATGCTACACAGACATCGATACATGAGATAAAATGGAAATTGTGTGATAGATTGAGGTTGTATAAAAGTAATAAAAGCTACAAAATTTCCAACGGTTTGGCGATAGTTCATCATATACTGTATGTACAGAGCTGGGAGGTACTTTCAATATACGTAAGTACTCAGTACTAACTACTTGTATCATATGTTCTTAAGTTCTAAAGGCCTTTGGAGTACTTAAGTACATATACTCGTAAGTACATTTTTAAGTACTTTATTTTATGGATACTAAGTTCTAACTTAGTATTAGTGAATTTGTGATGAAATACTGAAACTATTTGGCTTAGCTAATTCCTCTTAGTCTCATCTCTCACACGCATTTGAGAACCTTTATAATGTACTGGCTAATGATATAACGAAAAATCCCCAACAGGGCTAATTTGACGCTAAATAAAACAGAAAATGAAAGTTTTATAATTTAATAATCTTTTTTCCTGAAAACATAGTTAAGCACATCAAGATTATTCAATGCTCAATAGCAATCATACTGAATGTGCTAAACTTACCTTCATGTGTCTCTAGAATTTGTTGTGACATTTGTGTGTGTGACAACTTGTTACGCAACAAGCTGACGCAAACACATTTATTTTTGTCACTTTCGGATTTAATTTTGAAATAAAGTTTGTCCAAAAGTGGGGGAAGCATCGGATCTGCCGTTTTCTTGACATTTTTGTTACTTTTCTTAACCCATTGCTCATTTCTATCTCTTGCTTTACTTGTTTTTGTGGTTGGTGGAACTGTGATATCAATTTTCGGTTTTCTGGTTGTTGCGAAGCAATTTTGCGCTGTCACTCTCACGCACAGCATATCACATCGAATGATTGTTGCTTACTGAACCGTGCTATTTCGTGTCACTTGCGCTGAGCTGTAAAACCTGTATCAACAACATGATCCAACGCGTACGAAGATTGTCAATGGCTTGCTCTATCAACGTGATCAAATGCATCCTTAACTTCAACATTGCTTGTACACTAAATTATAAGATGTAGTATGACATTGCCAGCATGCTACATTGTTCTATACAAGGTGCAACTCGTGAAATCGTAACCTAAAATTAAAAAATTCAGATTCAATCCTGAAATAAACATAAAAAAATATCCGGAATAAATATCCTGGAATAAATATAAATAAATATGTAGTTGAATATTGTACTTAAGTACAAACTCTCAAGTACTTAATTAATTAATTACTTACGTAAGTACTTTAATGTACTTAATTACACTAATTAAGTACTGGTAGATGAAAGTTGAGGCGGTCCTGTTGAGGCGGGAGATGCGGGTTTTTATTTTACCGACTTTGAAGAATGGTTGTTGATTCGAGGCGTACTTCCTCTGCCGCAGCATTGAGCTGAGCTTGATAATAGATGCAGTTTTCCATAGTTCAGGTCGCTGAGTTCGATTTGATTGAAGATGCAGCTTTCCAGAGTTCAGGTCGCTGAGTTCGGTTTGATTGAAGATGCAGCTTTCCAGAGTTCAGGTCGCTGAGTTCGGTTTGATTGAAGATGCAGCTTTCCAGAGTTCAGGTCCCTGTTCGGGTGCCACTTGTTAGATTTATGCTTATTAGATTTGTTAGGCAGTCCTGTTCGCGATAATTGTTAGATGATTCTTTAGGCTGGTCCTTCTTGGGAGCCAGTGATAGATTATTTAGGTGGGCGAGTCCTGTTCGGCACGATTTGATGATTCTTTAGGCTGGTCCTTCTTGGGAGCCAGGGATAGATTTTTTAGGTGGGCGAGTCCTGTTCGGCCCGATTTGATAATTCTTTAGGCTGGTCCTTCTTGGAAACCAGGGATAGATTATTTAGGTGGGCGAGTCTTGTTCGGCCCGATTTGATGATTCTTTAGGCTGGTCCTTCTTGGGAGCCAGTATTCTTTTCGGGGATGATAGTACTCGGTCTATTTTCAGAGTTTATTCGCAGGAAACAATATTAGTTGCAGAGGATTTCAATAGCAAATAAGGAGGTTCTGAAATTCCAGAGAGCGGACCGTTTCTTTTAGTCGCTCTTTCGAATTTCGGACAAGCCGGATTCATGGGGGTTTGGGAAATATCTATGATACTCGAATTAAATTTCGACGAACATTATTTACAAAGATACGAGAATATCCATACTGGCGCGGGGCCTTACAATGAAAAACCGGAGGAAGATTGCAGCAAAAATCTGAAGGATTCGTGTTTTCATCATAAACTATGCTATACAGGCTTAATATTAGGTCTTCGTAGAAATTCGATTTGACAATGCAATCTGGAAATACAGAATCGACATTGGTAACGAAGGAAGCGCTTAGCACTAGCTGAGTAGTATTAACTAACTCAAACATAGAACATTCAGTTTCACAGAATTTAAAATACTGACCATAAAGTGGCCGAGAACAATTTTAAAACTTACGGGTGACCGCTTAACTTAGAGCTAACCTATGAAGAATAACTTAATGTTACTGTTTTTAATTTACAGTGATAAAATACGAGACGCGAATGCAAAAAAACATGGTACATACGCCATGAATTCTTTCACTGGTTGAGAAATTTTCTTACGCTGAGGGAGCTTCCGCAACAGAGTATCTGAAACTGAGAGAGCTTTTTGAACCTCGTCAGATGAGCGGTTGCCAGACATCTTTTCTCAGACTCTGTTTTTGTGAGGAATTATGGGTGGGAGAACTTTCACAACATCGGCATACCTCTGGCAGATGTAGAGAGATGAAAACACGCATCGGGCTTAGTGTATAACGAATCTTTTTGGTTTAGAGATCTGGTCTGATTTCTTTAGAAAAAGGATTTTAGCTACAAAGTTCATACATATTTCCAATTTTCACTGAGAATTTTGAGGTACGTCTCGCCGGTTAGATTGCAGTAATCAATTCGAGATGACACTACAGACAAGATGACCAATAATTTAGGATTTTAATCAAATGGGTTGTTAACTGGAAAAAACACCAAGTATCCGCTGATTTTGTTGTAGATTGTTTCCGTGTGTGATTTGAAAGAAATTTTACTGTCAAACCAAATGGTTTGGTTTCTTGTTTTGTGTATGAGGCTAATTTCAACATTTTCAAATATCAGAGTAAGTGCTGCCAATTTTCTTTGTGCAGTTTTAGATCCGAAATAAGTCTTTTGCAATTTAATTGCACTTTGTTTGGAACTAGTTTGATCCTTCAAAGATTTCAGGTCATGAAGGAGGCTGTCAGCGTTGACGAGTGTATCTGATAATTCAGTTATTGAACGTGTCATGGTAATTTGAACATCATTCGTACACGTGGAGATTTTTGTGTTCATAGACATAGAAGGGAATTCGTAAATAAAAATAGAAAATAGGGGTGAACACAGATGATTCTTAGGAACGCAAAAATTATTTGTTATGAATGGGGAGATTATGTTTTCAAACTCACTGCATGAGAACGGTTTAGGAGATACCTTTCAAACCCCAGTGTATCTATTTATAAGCTCTGTATTTTTTGCGAATGTCTTGTGTGCTCAACGCTGTAGAACACTTTTAAGAGAGCAAGCAGCAGTGAGGGAGAGTTATTTTTTGAGTATACTTCATGGTATATTTTTCTCTGTCGGTAGAACATCTGGAGTTCCGATGTTCCTCCTGTTAGAAAATAAATTTTTGTATGAAGTAGGAGTGATTCATTCATGTGAGTCAAGAGCTGATTGGTTATTACTTTTTTTATTATTTTGGAAATAACAGGGTAATTTGAATTTGCGTGATGGTGTACAAGCGAACTGCTTGTTGAGACAAGATTCCACAGCATAGATACCTTTCTCCGCCTTCATTCCACAGCCCTAATCAATGGTATCATCCCCAAGCTTAGAGCGTGAGAGATCAGTACTTGAGTACAAATACTTGAGTACAGAGACTGATTTGTAAGTTGTTACCATTTGATGACCCAGGATTTGAGCAAAGGGTCAACTTTAAAATGTTTCCACTGATCGGGAAAGTAGTTTCCGGCACTATAGATGAAGTTTTTATCAAACGAATCTGCGGTGTCATAAAATGAAATTGAGCTAAATGTCCAACTCCTTTTGTATCTTTTGGTGCGCATAAAATTTTACGTATCACAGAAGTATTAGCAAGTCTAGGTCTCGATTTATTTTTGGGGCCATAGAATGAATCATCGCTCTGGATTTACAAATATAGGATCGTTTGGACTGAGCTTAGAAACTATATCGAAAACATTTTGACGAACCTTTGCGTAGAAAGGGCTGAAATAATTTGCTGTTCACATGAGGTTGTGAAAATTACTTTTGCGGTACGAATCTTTGTATCGAGGAACTTCTCTGATGATACCTTATGTTCGCTTTGAATTTTTTCAATGTTGATAGTAGAGCCTGAAAATGGTCTTGTTTTACTTCAGAGACTTTTCTCCGCATGATATTTTCTATTGATGTTTACGTCAGTTTCGGAAAATATATTTGACCTTTTATGTTCGTACTCGAGCAGGGAAGTGTTCAACTTCTGTACAGAAATGTGTTCCATGGTTCCATGCTTTGAAATTTGCTCCACCCGTCGAACAATTTTTCTTACACGCAACAGGGGCAAAGGGCGATCGTCCTGCTTCGTAGAGCAGGGCGAACTGGTGGCTCCGCAGAATGCAGGTCTCTATCGACTAATCATCACAGGCCTTGACTTAAGGAGGACGTCTAAGCAAAATCAAGGAAAGTGCTCTCTCGTTTGTTGTTTAGAATCTAGACCAATGAAACTTGTTATACGTATGTATTTCTGAGTATAAATAGGAGTTGTTTTCCAGACTTTTCGCATTTTCAAAATGATTACGAAAATAATGGGGGAAATGGGTGCAAAAATAGGGAATTTTCAAAAGCTATCACCTCCGAAAGTTATTATCGTAGAGCAATGGTTTAGATCTCTTTGAACGCGCAAATAGTTGCTGCATAGCTGGAGGTGGGTTCGTTTTGAAATTCACAATCGCTTTTTTTAAAATTTCATGTTTTTTTAAAAAGTCATGCACTTTTCCGTAGATTTTTCAGTGTTACTAAAAAATTACTGTGAATTTCAAAACGAATCCATGTCCAGCCATGCAACAACTCTTTGCGCATTCAAGAAGACCTAAATCATTGCGTAACGACAATAACTTTTGGAGGAGATAGCTTTTGAACTTTTTACCTTCAACTGTTCAGGAAGCACATTTCTTAACAATTTTTCATTTTTTTCATCATTTACAAGCTATATTGCTTGGAAAAATTGACGCGGTTGGCGCTCTGAAAGCTATCTGAACATATGAATATCTTTTCTTGTAAGTTTTTTGTTGCTCCTTGAAGGAACTGGTACCACAGGTATCACAGATAAGAATGGAACTGGTATCATAGAGACATATCACTGCTCCAGGAGCGCCCGCTGCGGCGTCCTCTTCGACGCACTCCTCCCCTTCCGCCCTTCGTTTTCCCCTCCTACGGAGCAAAGAACGTTTTGTAGCTTTGCTAGATTGTAAACGAAAGAATTCTGTGTCGAATAGCCCAACAAAACAAAATCGAGATATTTCTGGTTCGTGTCTAATGCGGAGTCTGTCTGGTGCTAGCAGCTGTATTCGAATCCAGCCCCTTTCCCCTCGTTTCCCACTCTTTGGAAGCACAGAACGTTCTAAGCCTTCCCTAGCTTGTAAACTAAAGACTTCTGTATTAAATAGAACATTAAAAACCCCCAAAAAAATTCAGAGGTGTGGCACATGAATTTGCTGGTCGGTGCTGGTTGCTCCCCAAAAAGTTGCTGGCGCTGGTTGCTTGAACCCCCCCTTTCCAACCCCATTTCCCTCCCTTACGATGCTCAGATCGTTCTGAAAATTTGACAGCATCTGAAGTAAGCTTATCTCTAGCAAATAAAGCAATAAAAAACCCAGGAGTTTCTAGGATTCTGTATAGACGTCCCCCTTAACTTCACATGCACAAAGCAGGAAAGATCTCTTAAATAAGATGAAAGAAGTTTCTTTGGAGAGGTGCAAGAAAGTTTTGAAGTGGTTGAAGGCCAACAGATAGACCATCAAGTTATTTTCTGAAGGTTGGATTTTACAATTGACTAGGTTTTAACAGACGAACGATCACTGACGTTCAACCAATGATGACCACGAAGAAACCAGCTAGTATCGTTTATCTTCCATGTGGTGGTTTCGAGTAAGGGTGACGTATTTAGCCACTTCCCCGAAAACAAAGAAGTGAATATCGGATCCTACTGCAACGTCTTGCAAACAGAAATCATTCCATATGCGAAGACCAAGCTTCAAATGAAGCGTTCATGTTCCAACAGGACTCGGCTCCTTCCCACACGGCGAGAAAGACTTTTGACTTTCCAACTCGCTTAACCTAAACCCATTTGATTTCTATTTTTAGTTGCAAATTGAGGTTAAAGCTTGTTCAAAGCCATACAGTAGCGTCATAGCCCTTTAGGAGGACATCAAAAAGGCCGTAGAGTCTTTGGGAAGAGTAAAAGTTATTTGCGCGGTGTCTAGCTTTCGAAAGCGTGTGGAAGCCGTCTGAATGGCTGAAGGCTGATATATAAAAAAAGCTTTTGTTTTCATGGTCTGTTTAATAAAATGTCAAATTTCAAAGTATTGTATTCTATTTTTTTAGTCATTAGCATTCCGCATGGGGAGGGAAATTGCGCTGACTTTCTGAAAGAGCAAGTACGTAGAAGAGAACGACATCCTAAACCTTTTCTCGGAGATCCGAAAGTTTTGTCAACAGATATTAATAGGCATCGAGTTCCAAGCCTAAATTCCAATGAAGCGGAAACTATGTTAAGATCAGATTTCGGTACAGTACGGAAGCATGAATTTACTTCGGTTCCAATATAAATAATCATGGGGGCCAATTCGAGTAGTTGGTAATTGTTTGAAGCCTTTATCGCCTTCTTCATTCAAAATTCATGCTTAAAATTACGAAGAGGATGTTGATAATGAGAAAGGTAGAATAAAAAAATTTTTCTCTGATTTCCAAACAATCAGTTCATGGGCATTATTTTCAAATTCCATTTGCTCAAATGACTCACTTTTTTACGACAAAAATATTTTCGTTCTATTTTTATGCACTCCAAACTAGCTATGTATCTTTACGTATCGTCTAAATGAATAGAATTTTTTCTTATGTATTGTTCGAAATTATGGTACAAATATATTTGATAGGTATTTTGTAAGTCATATTTTTCGGATGATAATCCTTAGATGAATTAGTGTCCTCAATCTGTCCATTGCTGATTTTAACTGTGCGGAAGAGATTCTTTCCGAATAAAGGCGACTGAACATGTTTGAGTGTATTGATATTGAAGCATATTTTCCTTGATTTGAGCCGAATTGAATCTTTCTCCAGTTCGCCGTTAAAAGTTTGATAAGATCACTGACGTGTATCAAAAGCGAAAAAGGCTCCGAATTTTTGTCTTCTGTAACGCTGCCGTTAATATGGAGACGTTGTAAACGGGAGTTTCCAGTTAAACAAATTGCTGGCAATCCCACATGCAAGATTTAAACCTAGAATGGGCAATTCCTATAATCCCGTAGCATTGGAGCTTACAGAGCTATACGCTGTTATCAACACAGCTAAATGCTTCGCGCAAGTCGAGAAATACGCAGAAAACAATATTTCCATTTTCGATATTGGAGCAACGTCATTTCAGATGATTTAGAGAGAATTGCAATGTCGAGTTGTGAGATCGACAGATATTGCGTAAAAATTTTCATTTCAAAGTTTGAGTGTTTTTTGTACACTTAGTCTGAAAATTTGCCATCGGTTGATACGACAAAAAAACAACCTAAACCGCCGTTAGAATATTTTCTGAATTTAAATATTGAGAAATATTCAAAGCATTTACTTGTAAACAGGAACATTTCAAGCGTTTGCTCATCAGTGAAGAAAATTTAAGAAAAATCATTTGCAAAACAATGGACTGAACAAGAATTAAAAACACAAACACACGCACTAATACATAAATATTAAGTCAAAATGAAGTCGACTATCAGCCTATGGAAAACTCAAAGGAACGAAGATGGCTATTTAAAACTATTTTTACCCTAAGCATTAAAAGAGATTCGAGCCTGTAATTGCCAACACAGGCTTTATCACCTTTTGTATATATGAAAGTTCTAGGGCCAAATTTTAGATAGCTTGGTAATATGTCTATAGAAAAAGGACAATTATTAAAGTATTTGAGAATCAGAGATCCATCATTTCACCCATAGGGTGTCTCCAAAAAATGTACTCACAGGTCAACTGTCGCTAACATGCAGCCTTTTTAAATTGCAGGGATTTTTAATTCATCACAACATGGCAGGAAATCAACTTAGCTTGAAAGAGAGGAATTTTGACCCGAAATATGGAAGACCGAAAACGCACCTCCCCACTACCAACGCTATGTACGAGCTCACCTCGATGCAGCATTCCAGAAACATAGATTGCACCAAGAAGTACCATTAAATACTCTGCGCGTTCCCCAGTCCTCGCGCCGATGGACTTTTGTGGGAATATGTCATAGACAAAGTTTATTGCACCAAACCAAGAACAATAATTGATGCATTGAAATTTTAAATTGAAAGACAATGTCACGGTATTCGTAATGACTCGTTTCGTGACGTTTTTGGTGGGCGTTGTCAGCGTTGTCCGGACAAATACGGTCATCAATTTGAACATTTGCGAATATGATTCTTCTACTTCATTTGTCTTCTGTATTTGAACCCATTCTGTTTCACTCTGTGTGTATAAATAATGTTGTTCTCGTTATTCTAAGTGTGAATGTAGTTTTTGAGACACTCTGTACATGCTTCAACACTTTAACTCATCTGTTTCGCGATTAAGAAAAAAATGTTATCATACGAAGTGAAATATAATCGTTCAGTTGCATTTTCAAATTTTTTAGGAAGGATGAAAATGTACTCAAGCAAATCGATTTCCCAATTTTGCTACTAACAATTTGTCCAAACCAAACGTTAACAACCGCAGAAGCTCGGTGAACGTGTTAATTAGAGTGATTTTAAGCCATTTAATTTTTTTCAAATTTTTTGCACAGTCAAGCACTTCAGAGGCATTAGCCGGTGTAAAACAATAGAAGTAATTTTCTTGAATAAGCTCCACATAGTTGAAGTGAAACATTGGCTCAGTGGTGACGGACGTCAACAATGTTTCAGCTTGTGACAACAAAGAGATTGAAAAAATTATTCTGTCTCTCATTGCGATACGATTCATTTTCTCGATTTTTCTTTCCGCATTTTTTTCCTTACTGAAAGAACAGAGCATGGCACCAGAATTCAGTTTGATATCATTTTTCAATTCGTTAAAAAAGAGCATCAGCTAATTGTCCTTTGGTTTATGATTTTTGCATGGTGATGCAATATCCAAATCTTTCATACGCTACTTCAGATATATGCTATCAATAAAGTGATGCAAGGCATAATTGGTATTTTTTTAATGTTAAAACGTTTACTTGTATAGTAATCCATGGCTTTTGTTTTTGTTTCGGATCACGAGCGCTAGTAATGAGCAGAGAGCACAAATAATTACAGTTTTGCACTACTAGCATTCGATAGATTTATACTGGCGTAGTCAATGTTTGTTATATCAAAATCTCGTGGTTGAATAATAAGTGCAGATATAAAGTCTGAAGGAATACTGCGCATTTCTCTCAAACTTACTTCATTTACGGAAAGATACCAATAAACGTCAGTCTATTGTGGGGTAATGGCATTAAAGATATTTTCGATGAAAAATGTTCAAAAATAATCATAATAATAAATTATTATTCCGTTCAGGAAGTTAGTTGCGTCTGTAAAAAATATTAAGTGACGTGGCAGAGCCTGACGAGATGCACGTTAACCGAGTCATTACAGGAGGTGAGAATTTAAAATGCACTGCGTGTTAGAAATTACTTTTGTAAGCAATTTCACGTGTGAGAAGGTCTTACTTAAAATCCCCGCAATTGTGTCATGTCTTCGAGTAAAGAATTTTCGAATAGTTTTATGCTGTTTTGGTTTAGTCAAGGAATAGAGGGAACAAGCTGCAAAGTTGGTTAAGCAGTTTCTAGAATAATATATTTACTGAATTGCCTCTAAAAAACCCAAACAATTTCCATATGATGCTGATCTACAGCCATTCATGCGATGGGCCTGAAATGATCTATTTGCATGCTGACGTACCTACGTCTCCAGAAAGTATGCTATTTTTTCATAATTGATTACTAATAGAGTTTTGCATTTGAATTTATCTTTTATAAATCTGCTGGACAACTTTTGGAGAAACTTAAAAGACATAGATACAGTTTTCCTCGACTAAAGTATACTTTTTCATTCGTATTTGCACAAATATGGCCACTGTTCCAGCAAAATTTTGACCAAACATTGGGATACAGAGTTATTTAAATATCCGAAATTTATTAATACTCAGAATACGCTTTGAAATAATGGAAATTTGTGTTTATCAGAGTAGTGAGAAACTACGAATAACAATGCCTACACAGATAAATAATTCAAAAGTTTAAAAATACGTACGCTTTTGGATCCCTATAAGTTCTCTATATGTAATTTAATTTATTAGACGTTGGCGAACGAGGGCGACTAAGATATTAATCAACTATTATAGGCACAAACTGGCCATCATGATCATATAACCCAAAATAGACCTCGTCACACTTCCTTATTTTGGAGAGCGTGGTCTGAATCCAGGATCTACTTTATTGGAATCGATACGTGGAACTCGATCCCTACTGAGAACGGTGAAAAACTCTCAACACTTTCAAAATGAATCTTAAATCTCTATTTTTATCGCAGTATTCCGACGTTTGGCAATCTACTCAAATTTTTTCTGTTACAGAACTAAACTCGGTAAGGTAATTAACGATGTCTTTTCTAAAATGTACTCTTCTCGTTTGCCTCACATTAACCGTTGTTGTAAACTTGAGCAACGAATTTTGGGCGAATCCATTCATTGATCAGTCTAGTGTGCAACTAGGCTTAGCGCTCTAGGTTTAAAATAATTTCACACTGTGAGGAACTACCTCAACACATCTGATTTACCAGCCGCTTCGAAGCTGAAAGATTAATAAATACGAGAACACAGGTTCCAAATTTGATTTATTAGTCGCCTCAACGCCGAGGAAGAATCTTAATATCAGCAGGGCAATCGTAAGTAACGAAACGCAATACGGCTAGTAGCCAACTCAAAATATTAGTTTTTAAAAAGGACAAATTTGTCCTAAAGTAAATTTTTTGATTTAGATTAAAATGCACATTTAATTTTTAGTGGTTCAAATTTAGGGTGTCAGGCAAATGACTCTTCAGGCACAGAAAAAAAAACTCTTGTGGAGCTCTCGGTTCCAAGGCACAGGACAAACGGCGCCAGCAAATACTGATGACACGGTGCACCAACGGAACTTAAATTTGCCAGCTTATCCTAGCACCTCCGGATGACAGAAGAACCGTTCGCGCCAAACTGACGTGTTAAGCCGGCACGGTACCAGGGTTACCACCCAGGCAAGAGCAGCCAAAGCGCAACCCACGCCTCCAGACTCATCAGCTGCATATAACAATGAAGAAATGTACACAAATATACTTTACCCAAGAAATGTTATTAAACAAAGCTATTCAATAAGTTTAGAATGAGTGAAGCAGTAAACTGTTAAAGTAATTTACCTAGATCGGCTACTGCAGTCCCACTAGATGGCTTAAATTCGCTATTTAGGTTGAGAAGCACGAAGTGCGCAGTGCGACGCAGCGCCAGCTAGAGATACTGAAAAATAGGTACAAGGTAAGAACGAAGTCTACCATCCTGGTAAATGTGTACAATGACATAGTTCCAGTAATTGACAAATATTTAGAACACGAAACCAACCTGAAGAATTTTATCCTCCAGTGCGCTTAGCGACTATTAGACGATGGGAGTATTGGCGATGAAGTGTCGCAATACAGTTTAATAGTAATGAGGAAAGGCAGACGCCCAATAGTAGTTTAATAGAAAATAGGTAATAGGTAGTTGTTAATAGTAGTTAATATTATTTAAATAGTTTAATAGACGGCGGTGCACTGCGATAGGGGTAAGGTTGCCCCACTTTTAGAGCAGCGAACACGCCTTTTAGAGGAAAGTTAATTGCAGTTTGAAACCCGCTTTAATCATTCAATTATTTAACAGAAAAGAACCTAAACTTCACATTCACACTCACAACCAAGCCATGGACTTATTAAGCATGCAGGAAGAGTTGAAAGCGTTAGGCCTGCGACCGTCGCCAAACTCCACGCCACGAGCCGAGCGTGCTCCCGACGTGCCGACGTAACCGGTGACTACGACTGAGACCCAGCCTGAGTCCGACACAAAACAGTCTGGCTACCTGTTTACCTGAGACCACTCCCTTAATATGCGCTGCTGCTGCGCGACTTCACCTGCCACGCAGCACCAGCAGTTTACGTTAATAGTACGGAATTTAAAGTATACCACGAACGAATCTGTGGGGAAATTTCCCCACAACACCTTAAATTAGTGTTTATGATAGGATGCTCTAAAATCTGTGAATATACTCGAACCCACATGCAGCTATAATAAAAATTTGTTCAAAGTAATAGCCTTAAGAAACAATCTATTTGATGTATCATTGGAGGTAAATAAATTGTTTCAATGCCAACAAGCATTTTATTGTTTACGGTCATAAGAGCGCACAAAAAGTGAGGATTTAGTTCGTGCATGAGAACAAATTGAAATAATCGCGCAAAAAATCATTCACTAATGAAGCGAGGTAAAAGTTAATTTTAAGTAAGGAAATACGAAGCACATTTCCTCTACACTTGAGTCTCAATTGAATTCTTAGAACAGTAACTTATACGCACACATTCCGGTACGAAAGATGACTTGGTGTAGTTCCTGCAACTTGCCCCCAAGTCCTTCATGACTACATATCTTTAGTGATCAGATATGACAGAGCTCGCAGAAAAGCAATAGAAGCAACAGTTCTCAGCGTGTATTTTTCTAACTGGATATCTTGATCATCAAAACATACACTGACATTAAAAACTATCAACATTTATCAGATTTACTAAACGACGGAATTCATCAATTACAATTCTTTGAAAACGAAATCAAATTTTTAAATTTCAATGATTTCTAACAGTAATTTAAAACAGAGTATTTTAGCCAAGTGTCTTCCAAAAATTTTTTTGAAATGGCATTTCAAAAGGGTGTGAAACCACCTTTGAAGAACTATTTAGCACTCGAATGAAGAGAAATCGAGCAGCTAGTAGAATATTTACACTAAATTGGTTTTCCGGATCAACTCTTGTACTCTGAATTACAAATTAGTTTAGGTGTCGTTTGTTATTTCATTTTTGTACAAAATCGAGAATATTTGTACCACTATCATTCTCTGTACTCAGAGCACTGCACAAATTTTCAATATAATATTAGACTAAGAAGTGCCTTCTTTATGGTGATCTTAAACTATGGTCACAACCATAATCCCATAGGCTCAACTGCTGCAGTGATTTGATCTGAACTCATCCTTCCCTTTCCTTTTGACCGCAAGAGGCCGATTTCCAAGAAAGCACCTGCGGAAGTGACTCTCATCGGGCCGACGACAAACTCATACACTAGTGAGTTAATTCAGTCTTGCGAGGTTGGAGTGAAATGAGAGATGTTGGGAGAGACGTATGTCAGAATTAGGTGTGTAGCATCGTTGTTTACTAGGGCACTCAACATTTCCCAATTTTACCCAATTTTCTCATTTTCATTCTATTTCTAACCTGCAATTATAGAAAAGACGAAAAGCTTAATCGGAAGAAAACCACCCGAGCCAAACAAATTCACTTTCACCAGGAACTCTTGAATCAAAAACGAACATGGGAAACTATTATTGAGGTAGCCTAATTTAAAAATTTAGACCACATAAGTAATTTTGAACATTCTTTGACAACAACCACGTATTTCAACACATTCTTTTCAAAAGTTGGTGTTCAAATTTTCAACGAAGTTCTGTTAGCGACGAAATTATTTGTACACCCCTAGTCTTCCAAAACTTTTTAGAATTACTCAAAAACTATTGTTGCCACAGGGATAAGATTTTCACAGGTTGTGATGCACATATAATAGTGGCAATAATACGACGTTTCTAAAACAAAATATTACTTTTGAAAGATTTAACAAGCTGAACTTCAGAAACACGATATGACAAAATCATTCAAACAGTGAGAATTATTACACTTTATTGAGGTGAATTTATCTTTTGAGAACATTTTTAATGATCAATAGCGTAGCCTTTCATCTTCATAACATTTCAAAAGCCTTTTATTATAGTTTTCGAAAAGCTTTTCCGTAGTTTCAGATAATACATTGTTCCATTGTTCAATGGCGATGCGTTTCAATTCTTGAAGATTCTTTGGAGCTCTCTTGTTGATGTTGACTTTTAATTCCTGCCACAAATTTTCAATGGGATTGAGATCAGGACTCATCGAAGGCCATGGCAGCACATTTATCTTATTTCTTTGGAGCCAGCTAGTTGTAGACTTGGCCGTGTGCTTCGGGTCATTGTCTTGTTGAAATACCCACCGCCTTCCAAGTCCCAAACTATTAGCTGAAACTTTCAAGTTTTTGTACAAAATAGAAATACAGTCATCAGAGTCCATCTTCAATTGCAACCAATTTTCCAGCACCCGATGCAGCAAAACAACCCCAAAACAACAGTGATCCACCTTCGTGTTTTACTGTTGACACAGTGTTCTTCAATAGTTTCACCATTCTTACGCCAAACCTTCGTCACGTCATTGTGCCCAAAAAGCATGATTTTGGTTTCGTCACTCCATAATACTCTCTCCCAAAAGCCTCTGTCCTTATCCAAGTGGGACTTTGCAAGCGAGTACCAATATGACATGGTTTGTGGAGTGGAGTCCGAGGTCGGCGTCCGTGTAGGCCTTCCTTGTTCAGACAGCGCTGGATTGTGTGATTGCTCACGCTAGTTCCCTGAGCGTTCAATCTCTCGGCAATGTTGTCTAGCTTCACTCGTACATTAGCGTTGAACTCACGACACAATTTTCGGGAAGTTCTTACCGAAATTTTTCGTTTGCGACCACGCCCACGCAACTTTTCTACAGTACCAAACTAAGCAAAATTTTTTATAACAGATTGTACTGAAGATCTTGGGATGCTCAAACGCATAGATATGTTGCCATAACTATTTCCAGCTTTGTGGCAGTCAATAATCTACAGTCTGAGGACCTCACCGAGTTCCTTAGTTTTTCCTATCGTGGCGCTAGTGTACGAATGACAAAGCTCTACTCCTCTTGCTCCCCGTTAGCTCTGGCACAATTTTCTAGAATGATCTCACATCTCGAATGTTCATGAACATTTTAGACACAAATTTTTTTCAATCAAACAAGTATAATGGTAAATACTTCTCAGTGAAATTTAATGTTCTCAATTGTATGAATAATTTTGTCATTCTTGTTTTTGAAGTTCAGCTTGTTGAATCTTTCAAAAAATGAAATTTTGTTCTATAAACTTCGTATTATTGTCACTAATATGTGCTTCACATTCTGTGAAAATCTTATGCATGTGGCAACCAAATTTTTTGAGTAACTTTAGAAAGTTTTGAAAGACGAGGGGTGTACGAATAATTTCGTCACCAACTGTATGTAAAACCAATCCAAATCAACCGTCAGTTGAAAATTTGCGCCCTGCTGCACCTTCATGAGCTGATGTCAGGTGGAGACTACGTCTTGTCGATTTACCATAGTTACGAAATATCTTATACTCATTGAAAAAACACAAAGGTAGTCAGACATGATGGTATCAGCCATCAATTTATCAAAGACAGCTTCCCAGTCACAGCACGATTGATTTGTTTGATAATTAACACATCAATAGCAACTAATAAGTTCCCCAACCAATGGAAACACTCCATAATACAACCGTTGCTTAAAACTGGTGAAATCAATACAGCATCGAATTACAGACCCACCCACCCTCAATGCTTTTACCTGTCCTGTCCAAAATATTGGAGAAAGTGATAACAAATCAACTGTCATCTCACTAGGACGAGTCATATTTACTTCATCGAAATCAAAATGCCTATAGGAGGAACACTAGCACTCAAGATGTTCTGAACAATTTTGGTGTTCCTCAAGAATCTATTCTTCGTCCGCTATTGTTTTCTATTTTCCAAAAAACATTTCCCTACAACGCCTTCAACACGCGAATCTCTATGTATGTAGATGATGTTCAAATTGCAATTACAAGTTTTATATTGAAAAAACTACTGACGCAAATTATACCTGAAACTCTATTGATTAGCCTGAAATCACGGTATGACCAAAATGATCTCAAACTAAATGCGAACAAAACACAATTCATTATTTTTCGGTCCAAAGACTCAATAAAAAATTTCAAATCTTGCTCATACGGTAGGGAATGATAAAATTAAAGCCATCAGAAAAAAAATAAAAAATTTAGGTATTTGGTTCGATAGGAACATGTCCTTCAAATCCAACGTTAGGAAAACTTGCAACAAAATTTATAGAGCTTTGTGTTTTTCATCTTATCAAAAGTATGCTCAACGAAAAGTCTAGATTGTTGGCCATTCAACCTTTAATTTTATCTCGTATTGACTATTGTAGCCTAGTATGGGGAGATAGACCTCAATTTCTTCAAAAAGTTACAGAAATGCATGAATTTTGCACTAAGGTGGTATGCAAAGATAAATTTAAACAGAATAATCCCGTAACTCCTCTCCTAAATAAACTCGGTTGGGCTCCACCAAGCCCATTCTCCTCTTTATATCTCCCGTGGAGCAATGCCCCCCCCTGTCACCAACTTAACAGGAGACATAATGACTTTAATCAACTACCGATCATCTGACATTGGGCGGAAGGCTCTGTCTATGTCAGGCGCCTTAGTGTGGAACAAATTTTTCCTGAGTATTAAAATCCCTCAAACATTGAAAGAATTCAAAACCGAAATAGCTCGTCATCTTGCATCTTCACAATAACTGTAAGCTGATACTGGAAAAGTAATTACAAATTATTATCACTAATTATAGCCGTTTACAATTGAGTTTTATTAAATATTGGGTATTAAGACTTTCCATGTCTAAAGTTCGTTCGGAGGATTCTAGCCTAAATAAGGGTAATAAATTACGAAAAAAATGAAAATTAAATATTAAGGCACGTCAGCTTTACAAAAGACTTAATCCTTTGTAACCAATAGAACACGTAAATAAGAATTATTAGGTTTATGGAACGAACGCAAGAACCATTTAAAGTTACCGATAACAATTATACTAAATTGGGTCGTTTGGGCACAAAAACAGGCAAGGGTTAGGAGGAGTCGTGCGAGTGTAAAGATGCCTAGAACAAAATAAATAAATTTATGAACAACGGAGCGCTTGCTGAACACTATATCGATACAAATTAAACTCTAACGCATACTTCTTCCACCGATCACAATATCTAAACAAATTAAACTTGAAACACGAAAATAATGAAATTATCACATTAAGAAATGCTTACCAGCAGCACAGACGTCACAGGCACAAAGGAACAAACAGAGTGAAAGTGTCTGCCACAAACTAAAGCGATATAAGCAAAGGGATTTACCATTAGATGACAAGGGTATTTTGATACTTGATCATTATCGCTAAAAAATCCTAACATTGGGATATCAAAATGTTTCAAGTTTCTTGAATCATAAATTTAGAGGAGGAAAATCCGAGTTGAAATTCTTGGAATCTGTCTCGATTTCGAGGAACATTTTGGCCCAATCACTCATTAATTAATTAGCCGGTTGAGCAACAGTTCAGATAATCCTTTCAAATATTTATATTTCTCCTCACTATGTGATGGAAACTGTGTGTAGAACTTGATCTCCGTACTTCAGAATCTCTTAGAAATCTCAAAGCGCTTTGAAGCTGAACGTTGCTCTTGTATTCTAGACCAAATTTTTAGGTCGTGTGAACGTCATTCAGTGAGCATGTGAATGCATCCATGAGTGTTATTTGAAAAGTTACTGTAAGCAAAGGGTTAGGTGTATGGTATTTGATAAGTGTTAAGTTTCATACTTTTTCCTTGTGACCTTGAGTTAAAATTTCCGAGTTCATTTTGTTTTGCTACAGCACTGATAATAAAATAAAAACATATTCCGAAACATTTGTCGGTAAACATGTTCATTTTATCTTAGGTTCTACTTTTTATATTTTGAGTGAAATTTTTAAGAAGTCGTCCAATTAGTTCCTTGGCACTGAATTTGTTTAATCAGGATTATCATTGTATCAGATATCGTGCATTAACTCTCGAATCTTTCCTGGAAAATCCTAGTTAAAGCACCAAACATATTTATCTAAATAATTCACTTGATTTTAACATTTCAAACACGTGACTTAGGGAAGGCTGTCTCATAGATATGCTCATACTTTTCGCAGTTACTGGCGAAAGATTAAATATTTAGATTGGTCTCGTTCTAAAATTACTAACAGAGGACGTCTAGGTGATTCTATTTTACAAGATCAGTCATAAAACTCAACTAAAGCACGTAATTGATTACTCAAAACTTCCAACTTACATTCAGGACGAATGCTAAACGACGTCGGGGCATTAGTTTTGCAGCCTTCGCCCTGATGATAACTCACTAAAGAGTTAAAAGCTCGACACAAATTAATTCCTTGGTCTAGCTGAGTCATAAATTTGTTTGCGCAACTCCTCTTATTATTTTCCAGTTTAATACTTAATGCCGAACGCGTTAAGGGATAGATATTAACGTACAAACACACCAGCAAATAGACGCCAATTGGCTTTAATTAAATAAAATTGATTACCCTAATCGAAATCGACAAGTAAGGCTGCTTCCAGGCCTGAAACACTGCCCGCAGGAAGCATAGTTGAAAACGGTTATGTGTTTAGACGGGAAATTAAATTTTTCTATTTTCCCGTTTAAATAAAACGTAAAATTACAATTTTAATCCGATTCTCTGTAGCAAACAACAAGGTCAAGTAAAGTCTGTACCGAATACCGTCTGAAATTTCTTTACCGTTCTGCCCTCATTACTTTTTTATTCTTTGTATAAATTTGTTGAATCTTAAAATTCACTCTTTGTCTACCTTGCTACGTCAACCAAGTTTCTCCGTCATTGAACTTTTACACAAGCGCGCCTTGCAGAAAAAGTCTTCATTTCCCTTCTAAAATCCGCAGATTTATGACAGCTCGAGACAGCGCAGAGAAAGAAAAAGGATGCAGCTCCTAAGACGAGCCGACTCTATTTCCGGTTCTAAAGAAAGCAGAAAATCCATCGAACGAGCGAGGCAGAACTTTTTGCCCTCGAGTTCCGCTCTGTTCTCTGACTCTGCTGCTGCCCGCTGGCTCAGGTGATGCATCAGCGAGGATGAAATGGACACATCTTCCATGCTCATCTGAATTTCACGCTCAAGTTTCTTCTAGAATATCACTGCCTTATCAATCAGGTAAAAAATTTCTTTCGATACATTAAAACCTCACAATTGGACGATATGCATAAATGTTAAATCGTACCAAACATTGATATTATTATTTCATATTAGTTAGTTTATAGACGCAATAGATTTAAAATACATGACTGACGTTGAAAAAAAATCGCATGGATCAGCAATCGTCCATTAAATAGCTATTTTGTGAATAAATGACAATTCAGATTGAAAATCGATGATTCAAACAGACACGCGTGTTTTTCTACACAATTGCATTTCTCCATGTGAATTGATTCATCTCATTTATATCACATCTTACGAGTTTCATTTCATGAGTATCGAATGAGTACTTTTTTCATAGAAGTGGTAGTTTACTTAAAGGGAATGCGTCCAAAGGAATACGATGATAACACCATCGATAGCGGTTGTGAAAACTACCGCAATAAGATCAACAATGTAGTTACCAGAATATAGTTATGAATCTGTATAGTAAATGTTCAATACTTGTCAGCACAACTTGCGTGTGAGCTGTGAATTTTTCACACCAAAAGACACATGAACTCCAAGGAATATCATGTTTTCTCTCTCTTTGCTGCGAAGTTCTCCTCTGTGACCGATTTGAACATTTTCTCCATTACAAATCAGTAAATTTTTTGTCACCGTTCCTCTTCCCCTTTCTTAATTCTCTTTTCTACGTCTGTATTGTTTTCAAGAGACCATATGCCTTTGTGGGTCTCTAGTTTAGATTAATACTTATCCAAAGTGAGTTAAGGGTCAAAAAATTATTTTAGAGATGTTCCTCGGAAGATAAGGAATTATCTACAGTAGATTTCTTGAGAATTCGATAATGCGTACATCGTTCAAAGACATAATGATTATATCTTGATGCATACATTTATAGAGTAGAACGTCAGGGTATTTTAGCCAGGCAGCCAATCATTCGTCCGGCCGATACCATGGAAACAACATATGCATTATACGACCCCCGTCAGGGCGAGGCTTGTCCATGTTCACCCTCACTATATATGTGTCCTCAACCCTGTTGTTAACAAGACTGAACTTTGAACTTGAATCATCGTGACGGAGAGAATCATCAATGAGAGTTCAACGCTTCAAAGAATTTCAGTCTATGTGACCTACCTTCCTATTTCTCACAACCTGTCGTCGTGAGAAATATTAAAAACCTGTTCAGCACACCCAACCCCAATGAAAGGAAGGAAACTAGTGTTTTCATCCTCAGGTAAATGCTCTTTTTTCGTAGCTGCAATTTGCTTGAGCATTTAGCATCAGCAACCGTATTAAATATACAGATAATTAATGGCAATAATTTCGGAAAACCTCTTTTTATATTAGAAATGTAAATCAAACTATGTAAAATTTAATGAAATTAATTCCACCACAAATAAATTAGAAAGTATCTTTGACGTCCTAATTTTTATTGAAAGTTAGCATGACGTCACCTCACGAAATAATATTCAAAAAGAAAACAATGCTGGCCATCATTCATTACAATATAAATGAGGTGGAGGAGAAAGCACGTATATAACTTGACCTATACATTGGAGACAACAAACGCTACTCTGAAACATGATCGAATAGAAACTCTCTTTTGGAAATATTAAAAAGCAGTGAGAGTGTTTTTTTAGGAACGACTTACAGGTCTCACACAGCATACAATTATTGAACTAAAAAATATTGCAGCTTCAAATGTCCCAACCAGAATGTAACAATCTCTAGCGATTTCAACTATGTTTTTCTCGAACATGAAGACTGTAGACTGGCATCTAACTAAATAATACAACATATCCTGAATCTTAGCGTCGAACATCACGAAGCCGACACATATCTCGAGTGGCTTAGCCTCACATTTTGACAGTATATTCTTGATAGACTCTACCATCCTTCTTGCCCTTGTACTAATTCTGATTCATCACGTAATTTTCAGAATTTTTCGTTAAGATGAATATTTTCAATACCTTTACCCCCCAGCAGATTAAAATTTACCAAAATCGATGAGTGAATGAAATAGAAATGTTAGAAAATGCTTAATATACTCGTAGTTGTGGATTTCTTCCATTTTAAAATCATTATTCGAAGAAACACAGATACAACATACCTTGACTAAGGGATATTAAATCTAAATCATGCTTTAAAAACTGTGTATAGTCAATGCTGTCTGATTATTACACATACATTTTCAGTGAAAAACAAACAAAAGCCTTCGATATTTAACTCAAGACATCATTCTACAGCAAACATTAAGGCACGTCGGACATACTTCACATTACATTACAAAGGGAAAAACTAAAGTACATAATCGATTAGAAAATTTAAGTCCTAAATCAAATTAGTAACTCGGAAAAAATTACAATTAAAGTTCCAAATTCAAAAATCATATTGAACAAATTTTACTTCTACTCAGTTCTGTTCGTGGATCATGAAATAATGCAGCAAAAAAAATGGAGCCTATTGTTCAAGAGAATGCAATTCATCACGTGGGAAAAGACATGAAAATTTTTTTGTCCCTATTGTCGCTTACATTGGTAAACACACAGCTGAAAATATCGCTGGCGATCCATCTTATTGAAACTATGGGGAGTAAATAAAAGAAAATTATTGTTCGTTCTTTTTTACACCAACTTATGTCCCCGATGTTCTTGAGAGTATGAACAATTAAAAAATTAATCTAATGGATTGAAATTGTTCTCAGTAAAAGTTTTCAAATGCACAGCTCATTCAGTATCCCTGTCCTCTTTAACTTAATGACTCATTCTTTTCTGTCGGGTATTTTCTCAGACTGAAAATTTCCCGAGTAACTCTTATTTTCGAAAATGTTGATACAACCAATGTAAACATTATAAACCGTACAGTTTCTGTTTAAGAGATTTTTTTTTAAATGTACTCTAAAAACACTGTAACGAAAATTATTCCTCTATTTCTTGAATAAGAAATAGAAGCATAGCATGGGACTTTCAAAAAAACACGAATGTACATTTTACTCAGCAAAAGAGAGCCATTAGAGAACAAAAACCGTGGAACAGAGTGCGCATACAATCGATTCATTCCTTTAATTACCTATAATTCTCATGCTTTCAGATCTCAATCTCTTATTTAAAACTCCAGCTGTCGATAACAATGAAGATGTCAAATATTTAGTACCTCCTCAAACTAGCCTTAGAGATCGTTTAACTAGAAACCGGAGTAAATTTACACTCTCTCAGCATGAAGAATTGTAAATTATGGCTTGAAACTTGATGCTTTTCAATATCGGTGAGATGACTGTTGTGGAGCATATGAAAAGTGTCTTGGATATCCTTTTTTATCTCGGTATTGGTGAATGTAAAAGTTGAGAAACAGTTGTCTCATCTGTATTCGACAGTGCATATTAATAAGTTTAATGCTCTGAAATAAAACTAACCTTAAATTATATAATTTTACATCTTCTCACGCTAAACAATAATTCGATCACTCTAGTGTAGGTTCAAGTTTAGTGGTGTAGAATAAATTATATTGTACACTTAGAATAAGGTTTGCAAAGGATGTCCTAGGTATCACTCTACTTAGTCGGGCCCACAGAGTGACAGTATATATCTCAACCTGTTTAATACGGCTATGTTATTGAAAAAACAGAGTGGGGAAAAGGACGACACAATGCTGGTTGTTAATTTAGTGATGCGAATGCATGACAATTTTAGTAGATAAATGAACAGCAATGGCAGTTTGCATGTCCGGGCACGTCGGAGACTTCTTCGGTTAGCAAAGAAGTCGGAAGGTGGTGCATCCGACGGCCGCCCACATCAATTTTGACAATAACCGTGACCTGTTGAGATAAATAGGAAAACACGTAAATAATTTGACGGTGGTAGGGTTTAGAGCTGCCGAGAATAGATTAGAGATTCTGAGTTAACAGATTAGGCAAGGCATCCTACACCTGGAATATGATCAAGATTTTGGAATTTGCGTTTCAAGTCAAGGCTTTAATTTATTAGTACGGCTCGAGAACGGGAAACTACAGCCTTAAAAGGCTAGTGAGGAACGTTCGGGACAAATGCACCTACTCATCTCCAAACGTACCCACACAAAGGATCCCTTGAAGTCCACATGACGATGGCGAGAAGAGAAGGTCGATGACAGGCCGCTCGGCCGCTTAGGCGCTGGTCCAGGTGGCACTGGCTCCCCATCAGGGTTCACTTCGTTGTACAGGAGACCAGAAGTAGCCGGGTGCGGAGCAGTCGCAGAGCGGAGCGAGACCGTAGTGCCGGCCGTCATCGTGCCTCAACCGTCATGCTTCCCCACGACGTCAAGCTTTGGGAATCGCAGTGCAGGTCACAGGCGGTATTAGCCGAAAACGCACATCCTGACGACTGCTTTGTTGAATAAATAAAGAATTATAGATGAATAGAAAAAGCGCTTCATAAGAAGGCGTATAGCAAGTTAGTGCGATGGGTGTTGGAGCGTGTCTGAGGTTTTTCAGGCACAACATTCTGAGAATGTTGACGGGGCGTACGCGCTTATAAAGGGTCTTGATTGGTTTGTCAATAAGGGCCCAATGCTCCGAACGTCCTCGAAAATTGAAAATGATTATAACTAGATTCTTAAATTTAATATGCATTAATACTAAATCCCCGATTAAGAAAGAAATGGATTTCTTCAACATAGGTGGATGACTACAACCAGTCATCTCCATGTCTCCTAATTTCCTTCTGAAAACAATAATCCTCGGATACCGTAAAATATAGTAATAATTCTGCTAAGGTATCGCTTGTGGAAATAATTTGTTGAAATTGTAATTAGGGGTTGCACAACGTCCGCATTCAAACATGACGAGGCACGATTCAGAAAATTCTGGGCCGATATGTGTGCCGAGTACAAATAAAATGATTCATGACACAATAGAATTTTTGAATTTTTAATTTAATTAACTGGGAACACCCTCTAGCTGTAACCGGAACTCGCTAAATGCAAAGAGAGCTCAACCTCGTGCTGTGGACTTCTTTTACCACGCCCTTACTGGACTGGGTAGACCAAGGAAGACGAACGATAGTTCTTAGGAAGTACTGAAGCGGAACTCAAATCAACATATTAATTCTAACGTGGGAATGAGAACCGAACTATGAAGACTAGGAGTGAAGACAAGACATAAGCAACAACGCCCATTGCTACATAGTAGTAAAAATGATGGAAGAACTGAGCGATGACACAAAGATAGAACATCTACGAACATCATCATTCAAGTCTCAGCAGCAAGAACGTATGAAAATGACTGCCAAGAAATGCCAGGAAATGCTCCCCCTCTCCCATCCAGCAACGTAGCTAATGAGCAATAAAGCTGATCTGATCTACTACAATCGAGAAGCGCGACAGGCTGCTGGGCGAGCGAAGGGGTTAAAAGGAGAGTGGATGAGGAGCTAATGTTTATTAAATCAAATCCATCACTAATTGAGTGTAAGTACTTTTTTGCGTATAAATAATCATCGAAGCACGTGGACATCACATTCAAAACTTTAATGACTCATGATACAGATTGTGTGAACTCACAAGCTGTCGAACGCGAGGAGGTCGGGAAAATCGGTTGGTGGGATGCATGACACATCTCATATTCTGGTACCGTATCATTGCGACTAAACTTATTTAAATTATCAACATCCTCTTGAGAATGATGAATGATGAATGAATTTTATCTATTCATAAAATTCATTGCAGCAAAATAAATTAACCTTAAAGTTTGAAGCGTTGGTTTTGTTACTCTTTATAATTCCACATACATATATATATATATATAGACATACATATGTTGAACAATGTGGCACTCCTGAATATCAGACACGAAAAAAATTGTTTCGTGTTTTGGGTAATTTTAATCACAATTCGACCATAAGAGGCAAGCTTGGAGCAACCAGCTCGTCATAAACAAGCCCTCACAAGTTGCATCTTATACCCAACCCTGTAAGATAGCTCATGCCGGAGTCACTGCCAGCATACCTGGATCGTTACCGGTTCTCATCTTATTACTGAAAAAAAACGCTCATAAGGCTTTTTTTCCTCATACACGCAATATTACAAGACCAGACGGTCAATTGCATCCTCCGTTCCTCTATTACACTGCATGCATAACCTATTTTTCGTACCTTTGTTACATTGCATGTATAACGTATTGTGCCCTTATTAACCATGAGTTCAAGTATATGCTTATGGTTTTAAAACTCACTGTAAATCAAAGTTAGCCTATAAAATTTCGATCAAAATCAACGGCTTTGCTCATTTTTTCCGGCCCAAGTTACATTGATTTTTTCAATTATGCAATCTGTCCTTTATTCAATCCATACTCCTTTGTTCGATTTTCTTTTTCTTTTCATTGCCTTGCAATCCTAAAAAGGCATTTCCCTTCCATTTTTCTGCAAAACCAGTCATCCACGTGTCTCCCAATTTCCTTCTGAGATCAATAATGTTTCAGATATTTAATTTCTTTTTGCTCCTAACATATTTTCACCCAGTGGCTTTCATTAATAATCAACAGAAAAATTCGTTTCAAAACCCTGTTACTATGAGTTTGCTCAATTCCGACACTGCCTCAGAAAAAAGACTCCGCCATAGATCAGCTGTAAATGATTCTACTACACACCCGTCCATTTTGTGGCGCCTTTAGCTAACGTCCCTTCACATCCCTTCTGCGTCTCCTCGAACTTTTTTAAGGTGTTTTTGACTCAGTGCCATAGCATTCTGACCATACGTTACACTAGGTGTAGAAACATACTATCGCATTCCTCTAACACATTCCTGAATGTTAGCTGTGTACGTGGCCGCATTACGTAATCTTCACATCACTATATATGTGGCTGGAGCTATAGAATAAAATCAAACTCAGCTTGATTCAAAATTAAAATTTAAATATATTGAGAAAAATAGAAAGGGAAAAACAGTTCATTGCCGATAAAGATTATATAAAAAAATTCAACCTTGGTTTTCAAAATATATAGTAACCTAAAGATCCTTAGATGGTAAACATATTTGGGCATGATCATATCTATGACTATGGTGAAACAAAACAATGGGACAAAAACATGAAAATGTATTGCCTTCGTTCAGTTATTCTAAGGTTAATAAGGCTTTGCCACATGCAATAAAAAAGACAGAAGCACATTGATGAAGAACGCTTTTGAAGGACAGTCTCCCCGTACATAGACAATACGAGCTTAGGCATCAGCAATATCAGGGAATATTGTTGAAAGTAAAATAATGTGAGTAAATGAACCATTCTATATCTAAAACTAAATTTGGATTGACATGGCAAAAATTTGAAACTAACTTATCGTGCATGCATATCAATGTTAAATTGCATTACAATGAATACACTTAACCTGACATCCAATGTACATGAAACTTTACAGATCAATTTTCCATCGTTGAGGATAATTGTAATTTCAATAAAAAAAAATCTGACGAATCATTGTCGCATTGGATTCTCAGAATGCCAAAAGACAAAGGACACAACATTCAACTAAAGAATTTGATTATTGAACAGCACACGAATACCAATGGGTACAGGTACAATAGGTACAGGATTGTTGAACAGCACACGATGGCATTGGGTACAGGGTCCATAGGTACATTATTATTGAACAGAACACTAATGGCCATAGGTATAGGATTATTGAACAGCACACGTGAATATTCCCCAACAACCGTTTCGGGAGCATCCTTTCATGAGAGTGGGAGGGGGGGGGGGGGTGGTGTCTCATTTGCATGCTTAGAATGCCAATGTATGATGAAAAGAACGATCGAAATGACCAATCATTGGGAAATCCTGTCTGAAATCGTCACTTTCTCACAACCTAAGGTAGAAATAGACTAAATAGCAGTTTCAGCGATACATCGACGCTATATACACATTGAAATACAATTTAGTTAAGGTACGAACTAGAGCATCTAAATTTTTACGCAGACTTACCAAACCCCGATGAATGTAATCGCATACTTCAAAAATAAGCCACAGTTTAAAATACTTCGCTAAGGAAATTAGCATTTGAGAAAAGGAACTGTAACATAAAAGAATCTCAATCTGGAAAATCAATTCAAATCCGACACCGAGCTTATGCATGTTACACTTGGAAACCCAGTACAGATTGTTATACTCAGTATGGCAGTTCGTTTGGGCGAGACAACATGCAAATTTTGCCAGAAAATACCCATTGTCACGCATCACTGAAGAAAATCAGTAAAACAGATCATTTTCGTGAAAACTTAGAACTTCATAGCCCATAAATAGATCATGAAAACAGCAATCAAATCACAACTCTAACAGCAACTAAAGAAAACACAGCTGAAAAAGTTATCTCCATATCAATAGCAACTAAAGGAACACAACACTAAAATTCGTGGCGTTACACACAGAACTAACACAACGCGAGCTACACTAACCCTCAATACTTTGCCTTATAATAAAAAGAGACTAAAAGATATCAAATCTAGAAGGTGTTGCTTTAATATTAAGAGCAACTACAAAAAAAGCAAGAGCTAAAATACGTTGCCTCAATATTTCGCTTGGTGCAGTGGTTGCTCCCTACAAGGCGGGCCGCTCGGCTCCAAAATACGGCCGGGCGAACGACTTTTAAAATCCTTTTAGTCACCGTTAGTGGAAGGTACGGGGCGTCGAGCGTCGCTCGTTAAGGCGCTCCTCAGAGTGATAAACACCAACTTTGGTGAGATCTACGACCTCAGCACGCGACTTTATCACCATAAAACATAAATAGCCGTGCTTTTTCCACGAGGTGAACGTGCAACTTCAAGTAGCCAAGCGACAGGAACGCGCATGAAAACCTTTCCAAAACAACATAACGAGTGCTCGGGGATTCATCATGCCTTCTGAAAAGTTAGTTGGATTGCATCCATGGAGGTGAAATAGGTCTAATAATTTGTGCCCTGAATCATGGGACTATATTTGAAAGCGATTTGTAACATTTGACTGTAACTGAACATACTCCAAATTGCAAAAAGTTTTAACGCATTAGCTGATAGTTACGGATGTTGGCTCCGACTTGCTCCCAGCTGCTGATGTCGGCGTAACATTTGCTGTTAAACTTGCTTTTTCCCAACACAAAAACAAAACATACCTTACTTCTGGTAATGTAAGTCTTGCATTGAGTTTCCCGCATCTGCTCAGTTCACATTTGCCGAAACAAGCCTTTCTTTGATGCGGTAAGAAACGGGAAAGCGAGTAATAGAAGGTATGCTGGGAACCTACAAAATAATTGAACTGAACAAGTGCGTTCAAATTATATAGAAAATTTATGGCAATGTGTATTTACAACCTTGTAAAATAGTCGGAGATATTTTTAAATACGCCTTCCCTCGGCAAAAACCACGTCAAGTCACTGTCGGAAGCTGTGTACGGAAGCACAAATTTTTTTCCCTTGTGATATATCGGCAAATTCTACAAGAAGACAATCCAAAATTTATATTTCCTGGTGAAAAGCTTGCTTCACACACCTGGCTGACATACGAGGCTAAGGAAGCACTGGCATGTGGCTACGTAGAGTCTGTTGGGGTCTGAATACTAAAAATTATCAGCCGGGCCGCCACAGTCGTTATGGGCAGAAAGGCAAACTTGAACTTCCAACACAATAGCAGTGGTTTTTATTCAGCTATTTTGTTATAAGAGAACGGTTCCATCATTGCGTATTTGGCAGTAATGAAAGAAAATCCAAGGACTTCCTTCACCCCCGGTTGGGAGACCTTCATATTCAACGATCTTTCATTTCATTCTCTCCTACTGTAAAGGAAAATGAATCTGTGCAATTGGTAGCAAATACAATTTTAGGATGGAGAAACCAAAAAAAGTACAACTAAAAAAAAACAGAAAACTTTAGAGACAGACCAAAACATGACAATTACTGCATAGCTCAGACTGCGGCAAAAACTGCCGCTCCAGACAAAAAGCGCCCACACGCCAGCACCCCTTCTGTCTCGCAGCCTCACGAGGCGCGATGTGAGGCGGCAGTAGGCGGTATGAGGCAGCAGCAGGCGGTGTGAGGCAGCGGCAGACAATGCGAGGCAGCGGCAGGCGGTGTGAGGCAGCGGCAGACAATGTGAGGCANAAACCACTCGAAACGTTGCCGCCTTTCTTATCCTACCGGACACAACGGAGCCCCAGCGAAAGGGCTTACACGAATTCATGTGGGAATGTTGAGAATACTTATCAATGCTAGGAATAACAACATGGTGTATATGTTTAACGAATAATTTATAAATTGATTATAGAAAATTTCAAAAATCTTATTTTTTGTTTTTGGTTAAGGTTCATATGTTCTTTTGTGTAATTTTGATGTTTAATAGAATTCTCAATAGTGTCGAAGTTGTGCGTTTGTGCGTAGAGTGTTGTGTTCAGCTTACAAAAGGGTGTTGTGCGATGGTGCTGAGGATGTATATCCTTGGCTGGTCCTCAGAGGGATTAACTCCTCCCTCAGGCCGAAAGGACACATTTTTGAGGTTAGAACGCGGCCCTACAAGTGCTCGAGTGAAGTGTAAATCCACGCAGAAGAGGGTTATTCGAGACGCTTCTGTAGCTCGCAATAAGGGGACTTCGGACCTCGGAACATAAATAGTTCAAATAAAATGCAAGGAAAAAAGTTTGGAAAGTAAGGGTTTTTAGAAATGAGTTCGAGATTCTGAGAGGCGGAGAAAACACCAAGAAAGGCCAATTAGAAAACGTATAGGTTAACGTGGGAAGGTGCTGCACAGACGAATGCATGGCCATTCGTTGTCTATCGAGGGGCGTAAAAATTCAGCTGTGCGTTGGGAACAGAGTTCAGTTGTTTTACGATATTCCGTCGTAAGTGCCACCACGAAACACAAGTACGCGATAAATAAGGAGTGCTCACAGACATTACGTGAATAAAAGTATAAATTCGGTATAAGTTTACTGCATTATTATAGCCACTAAAAATAAAATTCTTCTTTCGTTGCGGAGATGTAAATCAAATAACAAACCAAGAGCTTTACGACCAAAGAGGATAAATCTTGTGTTCCCCTAAGCAGGGCGGGGTAAGTGAATAAGAATCTCACGGCACAATGAAAGTAAATTATTCAAAAGCTTATCAGTATAATGAAATCGAATTCCGAACATAGGTATGGTGGCTAAGATAACGTTGAAATAACGTAAAAGAGGTGCCAATAAATTTTTGCGGTCAAGTAAGTGTAGGTAATCCTCTTATTGCAGACAAAGGGAAGAAAGGAAAAAGCCCAAGAGCAAGTCGGAAGTTTCATCGGAATTTGCTCGAAAGTCAGCCAACGCTCGTGTAATGGATAACATCCCAAGAAAAATTTGTCCTGAATAATAAGCTGATGTCTATTGCAAAGAACACTGTATGTGTTGTGATGTTGAGTGCTGTTAACGATACACGGTATGGAGAGAGTGATGTATGGAATGCCAGGTTTGTGTGCATATAGTTGAGTAAATGCACATTGTAGGATGTGCAGTTGTAATACTGATGACTATTGCTGATGTTTAAATTTGGTAATTGGGGAATTGACAGGTCAATTATTAATAGAAACTTGTCATGAGGTCAGGTTTAGATAGTGATTGCTGTGTCCGTAATTGATAAATGTTATATTAGCTTACGGCATTGCAAATATTGTGCTTTATTGTCAACGTCGCACTATAGCATTTTTAGGATGTTAATTCTAGAATAAAAGAAGCAAAATTTATTGCGTATGCAAGCCCAATTGATCAGGAATACAGAAGTCCCATCCGAAGAGAGCGAATTGAAAATCGCAAGAAGAATGTCACGAGAGTAAGTCTGGGTCGTCAAACTCGGTGAGTACAATAATAATTTGACTTTATTGTACTTCGTTACGCATTGATATATACAGGGTGTTTCAAAACAAGAGGTACAAAATTGCACACCAAGTAGGAAATGGCCAAATAAACACTTTTTCTTCTGTGAATTTTACCCAAAAATTCGGGTTTTAGAGATATTAGCTGTTTATTGTTTTAAACGATGAAATTTAATTACACAAATACTCGCACTATTTAATTTAAATTTACCTTACAAGCACTTCTATTCCACTAGAGTTTACAATTTTAACATTTAGTTTTAGTGATATTTGGTAAAAAAGTGTAGCCACCCATTGAATCTGAGGAAGATCTCGTGGCCAGAGTTGAAGTGGCTGCTGTTGAGATCTCTGAAATGCCAGACGTGTTTCCTACTATCCGGTAGTCGTTTAGGCTAAGATTTGAAAAGTGTATTGAAGAAGATGGAACCAATTTTGAACAATTTTTGTAACGTAAATTCAAAGTAAATATTGCGAGTAATTGTGTCATTAAATTTCATCCCTTAAAACAATAAACAGCTAATATCTCACAAACCCGATTTTTTTCGAAAAATTTCATAGAAGAAAAAGTGTTTATGTGGTCATTTTCTATTTGGTGTGCAATTTTGAACCTCTTGTTCTGAAACACCCTGCAAATGCTGATCTTTGTTCCACTTTGTTTTATGTGCATCATTATTTCCTGTCATCGAGGAATGGCAATCCTCACCCACAGCTTTAAATTTTTCTCGTTAATGCAAATCAACGAAGGACCTAACGTCTCGGGACATTAGCTGTTTTTATTTCATTTGTTTAAGTACATTTTTTGCAAAAACTTCGACTTTGCTCGCATGCTAGAAGACATTTAAAACTTTTATGACAATTATTATGAAAAAAGTAACTATTGAAGGTTAGATTCTGATGTATTCATAAATAATACAGGAGTTCGAATAAATTCGGCTGCAACTGTACATGTAAAATATGGAAAATTACGAGTGTGCTGTTATTCATGAAGATAGTAAAATACAAAAAGATAACAAGCTTGTTCAAATGCTTGTGTAATCTTGCAGTGCAGCGATGCTTATGGAGGAAATCAAATTCATTCGACGTGCGCGATCCCTATCCTTTGAATGCAAGTAATGATAAATTTTAACCTGGTTGAACTAGCCTGCTATTTTTGTGCATAGGTTAAGATACCAATACAAGATGCATCAGAAAATCCTAGGACTTGATTCATTACGGTTGATGGACGGGACTGTGTCACGACGCCTTAACGTCCATTCATACTGGTGTTTAGAGAGAGTCAGGCGTCGAAGAGAGAATTAAAATCCGCTGTATGGGAAGAGAAAGAGGTAGAAAAAAAAGGAAAAATGCACATAAAGATATAAATAGAAGATAAAGAGAAATAAGAAATAGGTTGAGCCTCCTACACTGCATTTACCTGATCAACGTGGGAATAATAACGACTAACTGAAAGATTCAATAATATTTTTTATAAGTAAACACGTGAGTTGGTAAAAATATGAATGAGGGCAAAACATAGCTCAATCATATTGGTAATTCGAGACACCAGAAGTAATATATCGACACAAACATAAACACAGCACGAAGAGGAATTTGGATGATCCTATTTAAATCACCAAATTATTACTCACATGCCAGACTACATTTTTACTTACACACTATGCGGGAAGAGCCGTCATTCTTAACAAATACAAGCTGAATTGTGAATTTTCCCCGCAATAATTATGCGCTTATTAGCGGCATTTTTTTTTGCGTAGCGTCGAGGACAACACAATCTTTTTTGCGCGCTCTGCACTTTCCTCGGGAGTTTCTTGCGGCACCCACTCCTCTGGTGCAATGAATGCTCAGATCCTGTGGTACTCCGGTGCTGGGTACACCAGCGCTCTGGTGCTCTGGTACTGGTGCTGTGGAACGCTGGGCCAGCAGCCAATCCCCTTCCGTTTGACCAAGCTTCAGCTCTACATGGCGTCGATTCGTCTAACACAACGGTGCGCAACACTCTCATGCCTTACTTTAAGCCCGAAGAAGTCAATTAGTTGTTAAGTGCCAGCTTATAATGTATACCCCAACACACCTTTGTTCTAGATCCTTCTGACACTCCGACGCTCCTCGAGTGACCCTCTACATTCCTTCGCATCAACATTTTGATTTTATAAACTTGGCTATTACCCTAATCTCTTAGAGTTGTATACCCCTTAAATTTATAATTTTATTCATGTAACTCATAGTTCAAAATCCAATTATACAAACAAAGTCTTTTACGGAAGCTTTCTCTGCGTTTCTTTACATCAGCAACCCCATCATAAACCTCCCTTCGCCATGGGACGACTCCTATCGCTTCTCCCCTTGCGTGGCGTAGGAATACTCTAATTCTTTCCATGTAACACTGTTTTTCACGCGCTTTGATAACAGTTTCACTAAAGCTCCGTAAGCTATCATGCTAAAGTATGTTTTCAGAATATCTGACAAGTCAGGGTGTTGAGCTTGGTTGCTTTGTGAAGTTGTGTACGGTTTACGAGCTGTGTTTTGTAATCGAACGCTAACGTTTATTTTTGAATTGAATGATACCTGGTCAATTCGAAGAACGAGCTTCCGTCAAGTTTTATTTTAAAATTTATCAATCGTTTACGAAAACTTTTAGATAACTTCGAGAATCGTTGCCAAAGTTCAAGAATCATTGCAAAGTTCGAGGCGCTGAGAAGGAATGTGCATCAAAATGGCACAAATTAAGGAATTGCTATATCTGTGTGTGTTGCGTCACGATTATGCATTTGATCTCGCTTTAGTGAAAACATTAGAGTTTCTAACCTTTAACAGCATAATTGCCGTTCCACACCCACCACAATCACTAGGTTTATCCTCCTTGGACTTTGTTCTCTTCTTCAAAACGAAAATTCGTCTGAAAGGCCAGTGTTTTGATATAATAGACGACATTCAGAATATGAACAGTGAGTGCTTCGCAGCTTCTGGGAAAAGAATTTCCTGATGCTGTTCAAGCATGAGAAACAATAGATTCGTTACATTAATTCGTTAGCCATTAATGACTTGACACTGCGAGGAAAATGGGAGCCATTAGTGGCCAAGACAAGTGAAAAAGTTAAACCTAGTCCGAGATCATTCTTATAGACCTGAAAGTTGAGGTACATGTGAGCTGAAAGTTGAGATGTCAATGGCAGATGTGCATGTTGTGAAGTGTGCAGGGCATGGAAAACGTTCACATACGAAGTTAATTGAAAATATATCTACTGCAGAATAGTGTAATGAAACAAAAATCGCCCACACTAAAATTTTCCAACTCCCATGAAATCAAATAGAAGTTTAATTTTCAATGTGCCCTTCTTTTGCATTCATTCCCCTCCGAAGTCTTCCAATGAAACTATCTACAGAGCCACGCAGTTATTCTTTCCGTAATTTGTCTTTGCTTTTTTTAAGGACGAGCTGTACGAGGACGTCCGCATTTGAGACGATACTTAGCATTGCCATTTTCCTCAAATCAAATCATAAACCGTAGATTTAGCGATCTTCAGCTACTTAATGATTGTTGAATTTGAGACTCCCTAGCAATGAAGATTAATAACGGTTTGGTGTATAATCGTTTTCAGAATACCACATAATGTTTCAATTACAAATTCTGTCTGATACTTGGAGACAAGAAATAAGCAATGAATAGAAAGTAATTTTTTCTGGTAAAAACAAATGTCAATAACATTTATTTCAAACTGAAGAAGAGTCCAGAGACTTTCCCCCCTGAACTCAACAACAGTTATATTATTGTTTATGGGCTTGTTGTCACATGTAGGGTGCGATACCTGGAGTTGTTGTGTATGTCTCGAGGTGAAGCCTCACACCGCCTGCTGCTGCCTCACACCACCTGTCGCTGTCTCACACCGCCTGCCGCTGCCTCACACCGCCTGCCGCTGCCTCACACCGCCTGCTGCTGCCTCACACCGCCTGCTGCTGCCTCACACCGCCTGCTGCTGCCTCAC
>JACJUY010001581.1:0-13460 GCA_014220935.1 Platorchestia sp. MABIK
GAGGTCCATAGAGTGCGAGGTCCATAGAGTGCGAGGTCCATAGAGTGCGAGGTCCATAGAGTGCGAGGTCTATAGAGTGCGAGGTCTATAGAGTGCGAGGTCTATAGAGTGCGAGGTCTATAGAGTGCGTGGTCTACTGAGTGCGAGGTCTAGTTTAAGACTCCCTAGCCACAACAGAGGCGATCTCAGGAAAGGGATGAGGCCATTTAGTATACAATGAAGAAAAACGGAATTCAAGCAAATGGTGTTTTCACACAGGATACCCAGTTCATAAGAACTACAAGTTAGTAAAGAAGAGGAAGGAAACACTAAAAAAGATTGCAAAAATGGCAAAAACTGAAAGTGAGCACGAACGCCAAAGTCTTGAAACCTACATAAGAGTATAGCTCGGGTAACCTAGCAGCATCTCTTTCGGTGGCGCCAGTCTCCATAGCGCAGGATAGATTTGCGTTACGCGAAGGAGATTTACTGCCACATGCTTTCAAAATATTTCGCGGTAAATATTCACGAAAAAGCTTTGGTACAGTTTGATCCAAAACGCTTGCTCAGCAAGACTTCTGCTGGCACAGTGCGAGCTCGTCAGAATTGGAATAAACACCGTTCGACTTTCCTATTTTTAATCTCTTTATTTTCTCTTCATTTTTCAGTTAAACCAAAAATATTCCGATACAACTCACATGAACTGAAAGGTGAATCTTTCCAAAATTTCTCGGTGAGATTCGAAACACACCAAGGAATCTATGCAGAAGGGGCATAGAAACAATAAGTTGAGAAAGAAGTTCATGAAACAAGATAAAAGTTGAAGTAGAAAGTAGTAGGTGCTGAATAACAGTACAGCAGTGAACCGAAAAAGGTGGTCCCTAACATAACAATAAAACATTTTATTTCAACAAAACGAAGGCTTACCTAACTTTCAGCTCGGGCCACCACACATTTTCCCCCCTGGGAGCGCCGATTCCCATAGATACAATAGTTGTATCCTCCCCCAGAGGGGAATTCGCTCGACAAAGTGATACATATGACGAAGTGTAATGTTTTGCAAAGCAAATGTTTGACAGCATAAAGATTCAAATACTTAGGAAAATGAATGGGTTCCATAAACAAAAGCATGATGGTAGGCAGAAACATCTCTTAATTTGTGATTTATTAAAAACGCTAAGCTTTCGATTGCAGCTACACTCACTATTAGCATCTTTTAAGTTCACACGAGTTGTTTTTTCGAACATGTAAATCATGCTTAATAAAATATGGAAATAAGAAACCGGGAGTCTATATGGGAGAGTAGATGGCTACACAACAGGTGAACTTGAAACAAGTGTTGATCAAGAACCTTCCAGTTTAATATGGGTTTGCTTTGATGAAAAATGCTTTCATCAAGTGAACGATCACTTTGCTCACAAATAGAAAAAATCTTAAAATTCTCTACAAGAACTGGTTAATCAGATGCTAGAGAGTGATCTCCTATACTATTTGCCATCATTTCGCCCGTGATCTGCTATACGTATTGACAAATTGTGTATAATTTTATGGAATACTATTATTAAATTATTTATGGTGTTATTTTATTATATTATTGATACATAGCATTGTACTACCTGCACACTTATTTACACCTGCGGCACTGCTTCACAACAGAATTGGCTTCCTGGCCTCCCGTCCGAGCACCAAGAAAACCTCCAACCCCGAAGTTGTTACAAAACGAAATTCCACGATTTATTTAGTTTCGAATAGAATTCAAAAGTAAGATTATATTAGAGCTTAGTTTTAGCTTTCCTGACAACATCTAAGAGAGGAAGGATGGAGACACCATTTAGTATGGAATTAAAGGAACTCTAAATCTGTGCACTGGGTTTGTTCCCATACAATATCCCTAGCGAATAGAAACTGTAAATTGGAAACGACGGTTATGAAATTAGATAAAATTGGAAGAAAGCCAGAGGTACTAAAAACAGGACAGCAGTGGACCGAAAAAAAGGGGGTCCATACAAAACAAAAACCTATTCTACTTTGTGAAAAACTAAATAAATGCCTGCCCAGCCTTTAGCTTGGGACCACACATTTCCTCCCTGGCAGCATCAATTCCCATAGATAATAAACTTGTATGCCTCTGAGGGAATAGATGTCCGAAATTATTTCAAAATTCAATGACGAACAGTTTTGCGAATACGCTAGATAAGGGATTTAGGTGTATGTAACGTCAAGAAACTGCAACAGTGGAATTCGGATATGGTTTCGTCCATGGGCAATTTTACTGCTAAAATAGTTTAGTTTTAGTGTTCCTTCAACGCCAATTTCAAGTAATGAATTCACCACTACAGACCCACGTACATTTGCGCTTGAAATAAGTACACTACCTATTGACCAGTTCGCAATGGCTTATTTTGATGTAGCTTTGAAGCTCATTAATTTCCGGTCGCAGAAGCAATAATTATTGAAACCATTTTATTCAAAATATTTTGCAGCAACGTTGGTTTCATTAATATGTAATAAATCTTTCTAATACATGTTACAGCTATGAAAGAGACAAAATGGAGATTTGGTATCAATAGGATGGGCTCCAACCCTGCCCAATGTATCTCCAACATTTTCATCAAATCACGAACAGAAGTAGCTGAATGACTGCCCTAACCAATTCAAACACGTTCTGCTCTGTAGGTCCGAGACTTAGAGTTTCTCTCTTTTTGATTATGCAGCATGCAGATTACTATTTTACTTGTCTCAACAGTGAACGTCAAGCAATTGGATGTACAGAAAAAAAGTTATATGTGGAGGCGAGGACAATAATCGATTCTCTACTTTTCGCTGCCTAAACACAGTTAATCAAATCAAAGATTAGATTAGATTATTAGTTAGTTTAAGCCTCCCTATCCGCAACAAAGGCGATCCAAAAAGAGGAAGGAAGAAGGCACCATTTAGTATGGAGTTAAGGGAACGCGGAATCTATGCTGAAAGGGCATAGAAACAGTAAGATAAGAAAGAAGTTCATGAAACAAGATCAAAGTTGAAGAAGAGAGTAGTAGGTGCTGAAAAAAACAGCAGGACAGCAGTGAACCGAAAAAAGATGGTTCTTACACAAGCATTTTATTTTCAACAAAAAGAAGGCCTACCAAACTCTCAGCTCGGGCCCTCCCATTGTCCCCCTTGGAGCGCTAATTCCCATAGATACAATATTTGTATCCCCCTGAGGGGAATCAAATCAAAATAAACAATTTTTCTTCCATGCGATATTATGGGAAATGAGTATTTAACAAGAGTTGTTTATTTAGATCTAATTAACTATGTTTAGGCAGCAATAATTGAAAAATCGATTATCGTCCTCTCCCTCACATTTACCAAAAAAATCAGTGTAAAAGTCAATTTTCAGTATTTTCTAATTAATTTAGGATTACTTTGTCAAGGACTCATTTTGTACCAACAGATACAACGAACAACGGATACGGGGACAATTTTGGAATACCTATGTCACAGATTTTTTACGAATTATCCATATTTACGGGGTAGAATTTGAAATGAATCAAAAAAGAAGGAACAGAAGCAAACCCTTGGTATATGTTATGCTTTATGATTTCAGAATGTAGATCGAATTAGGATTGCATAACTATGCCTTTCTTTGTAAATTAATCTACTCTACATACAAATGCATAATTATGTCACCCTAATTCAACGTATCCTCTGAAATCATTTAGCGTGAACACCCAGAAATTGATTCAACCCGAAACCACCCAACACCTCACGGTCCCATCCAACCTCACTCGATCCCACCTGACGCATCCTTACCTCGCTTAACTTTAGTTTAAACAAAACCTGTACCTAAATACCATCGAGTATTAACATCTGACTAGATAGAACATCTGACTCGGTGGAAAGAAGGGTCGATATTGATTTTAATGCGCTCACGGAAATTAAAATTTTGGTTCCACGAATCACTAAAGGAGCACATTTAAAAACGTTATACATGAATGAAATTTTGCTCGTTGATGTGCAATTTTTGAGTTTTTCAACTTTGAAGTTATAGGAATGTCGTATATAAAAGTGAGGGAACAGACACGTAAATATGTTGTAAAACGGTATTGACGTCACGATGGGTGATGTTTGGTAAGGTAAAGTGGGCTTGTTCCAACAATGCGGCGATTGCGCAATCGACCTGTTGTTGTTATTCCAACCTGAACGTAATTATTGTTAAATCTCAAAAATTGTGCATTGGCGAGCAAAAAATGTCATTCATGTGAAACATCTTTAAATGTGTTCTTCTACTGATTCTTGGAAACCAAATTTATAATTTCTGTGAAAGCATTAAAATCAATATCGACCTCGAGAAGTGCGCTTTAAGAAGTCGATGGTTTTAGGCGCGTTACGCTGACATCACAAAACGTGCAGACGTACAGAAAATGGAGAAGGTCCACAATTAAACAGAGATCACGTAACTGACGCTATGTAGCCTCCCTAATTTTCTTCACCCGATTCGTCGTCTGTGTCACGATCCTCAGTTTAACCCGTAGCGAGATCGTCACCATTCGATAAGGCGTTTACAGACTTCTGCTCCCGAAATTAATGCGTTTTTTGGGCCTCTACGATACCAAAAACCCTCGGAAAGACTTATCAAATATAGTCGATAATGAGGTATTTTAAATTTTAACGCAATATTAATTTTTGTTTAGTTTACAGATACCAACGATGAGCAGTGCTGTACTCAAAAACTCTTAGTTATAATATAACGAGGAACTAGAGACGCTTCTGCCTACCTTCATGCTTGTGTTTGCATAGAAAATGTTTGACAAAATGAGATGCTCTAAAGTTGAGCTCCTGATTAAAGAAAAAGATTTCTGCTGACTGCTACTTAGAACACTGCTAAATTTGGCGTTCACCAAGATAAATAAAACGCAAAACTTCTTAAGAACTTACCTTTGAAAATAAAGAAGGCGACCAAAGAAAAAAGTGAATAGCTCTTCAAACACATCATGCGACAAGCCATCTTCAACCGATGCGATGCAGGATGAATTTCATGGGGCGAAAGAAAATGCCGTCGGCTTGTTCTCTGTCTGCCCTGACAGAAAATCATAGTTTGGTGAGTTGAGCCAATTTTGGCGAGCAATATTATAAGTGGAAAGATCAATTTGACCTTGAAAATGAGATAATTGTTTCATGTCACACTCCTTTTCTCACAAACAGGCGAACGCAGTCCAAATGTGTTCTTTATATTCCCTGGCAGACTGAAGCCTTCTATTTCATTAAGCTACAGGTTAGCTCACCATTTACGGTAACACACGTGTCCCTTTGATATGCATTACAGACAATAATGATTCAACTACCTACCTCTTCCAAGGAGTGAATTCCTATTGAATCCATGAAAAATAAACGTTTCGAACTGCTGTAAGGATGAGCCCTGATTAAAAGGCCAATTTGGAACGCTCTCCTAGAATTACTGAAACTTTTTGTTGCGGATCATCTCCTGCTGTAGCTCATTAGGAGAGGATGACGCCTAAGGAAGAACTCAAACGTCACTGAAAAAGATGCACACTCTTATGTGAATGACGAGGTAGTGTGAAGTCAAGCTTCGTGGCAGTGACGAGGATTAACTGACTAGCAGCGCTCGTCATTATCACTATTGTACATCGCTTATTTTATGCCCTGCAATTCTATACGTGACACCTAATTCATCTTTGCAAAAATATGAACAGCTAACTATCGGGGGAACGGTAAACTCAGGCGCAGTAAATTTTCCTTTGTTCTCGCAGAAGCACTAAATTAGCCATACTTCGAGAATGGAAAATTTGTGGTAATGGAGAATATGAATTCTTTGAAAAGTAAACGTTCTCATTCTCAAACGAGTTGTAAAACAATTAGCTCATGATAGTTTTATTTTTGTATCGAGTGATACCGTAGTGTTAATAGGGTTAACAGTAATTTTCAACTTCATGCAATAATTCATATTATCAACAATTATTTTTTTCTGTTTAGCTAAAACATTCCGCCCGTGTACATGTGATCCATCATTTTAACATCTGGGCAAAATTTTCTACCAAGCGGCAATTATTTTAATTATTAATTATTTGTAACTGTAATAATTACAATTTCCTTTAAGCAAAATGTTTTGGATCTTGTCCAGATAAGCTCCGCCACTAATACAACACATAAGTTCATCCACTTGTAACTTTGGAAATAATGCACCTATCTACTTCAAATAACTCTCAAACGAAATTATGCTTTAATCTTTCGTTTGAGAGTAATTTGAAGTCGATAGGTGCATTATTTCGAAAGTTACAAGTGGGTGAACTGATGTGTTGGATTAGTGGCGGGGCTTATCTGGAAAAGATCGAGTGTTTTGCGAAATACCACAGAAAAAAAGCTGTACTGAACCATTCATGAAACGGTAGAATTAATTAAAGCATAAAATTTTAAAATAATTGAATAATACATTTATTCAATTCCAAATCCATATCCGCACTCCACTGAGTTTTGGAAGCAAATATTGGACCGAGGAATATTACTTCTTTCTTCGTGAGAGAAGACTGAGAGCTGTCACTTTAGCATCCCGACAAATTCGTGTCTTCTCGGCCCAAAGCATCGAAACGGTGGAAATTTGAGTCTAAAGCCGAGGGAAGATACTAACCGTTAAAGCCAAAACTCTCATAGAATAGTGTCTGTGATATGAACAAAATTTAATTTTAATTTGTGCCAATTAAGAAAAGGTGATTATGTGCACACACATTTTTGTGCAAAATCTTGAAAATAACAGCAAAATCATGAAATGATATTGTAGTGACTATACTTTACTTACCCTTCAAATCTGTCAAGCATTTCTAGCTCAGTCACCAGATGCAAGACCGCTGCCTAACTTGCCCTTATGAAATTCACCGGCGGAGGTAGCACCATCGTGCCTTACATCTGGTGACCCGCCCTATTTACTGTAAAATTTTTCTAATAAGAGAATTCCATCCTCAGTACTTCATGAAATTTTGAAACGTGGGCAATAGGTGACGTACAAGGTGTTTGCTAAAAATATATACTTTTTAAAATTCCACTTTTAATCCGTATATTTGAAAAAACTTTTTAAATAAATAGAACCACAATGAGGTGGTCTTTCACTGTCGGCCATTGCAAGTGAAATTAACCGTCATTAAACTGTTTTTGCAACTATTTTAAAGATAATGATACTTTTGTATAGTAAACTTCACCGATCTCCCGAAGAAAATCTCTCAATTGCTTGACAGGAGGAAAAACCAAAAGTTTGAAGAAATTCGAGTCCAATTTTAACCGGATAAAACGAATTTCCTAGGCGAAATGGTTAAAAAACTTCGAGAAAATACTACAACCGCGAAGAATACTGATACTAATACTACTACTGTTTCCAAAAATACTACTAATACTAATTTTATTCTTGGTCTTCATAAAATCTATCGATATCAATTGACTTCAGCCCACGAAATTGAGATTGTTGCGAAATAGTGGAAACTGTGGTTTTCTGTTGTGAATCAGTAATGAAGGCCCTGTGGATTTCAACTTAATTGGCATGCAGGAAAATATTCCTAACAAAACGTAGTCAGTGAGTCACAAAGGTGGAGACCATTATTGGTCTGGGGTGCATTTAATGGTCTGGAAATACAGCTGGTTAATGGTCGTTCATATAGGAATCGAAATTATCGGTTGTTGTTCGGCAATCGTAAAATAGAATATCAAATAGTTTGTTAAATTTGGGTAAAGTTTATTCTACACAAGCAAACAGCTTTGCCAGAATGTTTGAATTTAACATGTAGAACTGATTTATCATTCAAAAAAATTATCTATATACAAATTTTATATTATGGAATTCATGAGTGTAGTGTAATGTCAACTAAAAATTTTCATTCCAAAGCATGTAAAACATTTTAAGTAATTTAATTTTTGTCAAAATGTAATATCAAATAATATTTTACATCAATCTTTTTCGATGATTAACGAGGTCAAAGTGCGGAAACAAAATTTTGAGCTCCTGAAAATGTCCTCTTAGGTTAATGTTTTTATTTAGGATAGCTCTTCATAGTTCGGGATTTTTTCAATATTGGGACTGAAGATGGAAATTTGTACGTCATTCTATGAAGATACTAGAATCTTGTCATAAGTATATGTTGAATTTTCGTCAAATGAATTTGCTGGGGTGATTTATGTCAAATCAACCCTGATTGTCATCATCAGTGTTGAATTGAGCTCCTATTTAGCTTTTGAAAAGGAATCTGATGGGGAAATAGTCTGAGTTTCACATAATATCCCTTACGTTTGAGTACGACTTTACATGTATTTCAATTCTGAATGCAACATGATATTACAACGTAAAAAGGTGAAGATGTGTTGATTGGTGATGAAAGTAAAATTTTCTTTTGCATGCATTAATCACATCATTTTAAGGAAGATCTCCGAAACTGTTGGAGCAAAGTTAGACAACTAGCCCAAAGAAGGTAAATCATGAAACAGATCAGCTTAAACGACTTGCATTGAAAATGAGACGAGTAAAAGAAAATTGGAATCAATGCAATAATAATTAAAATGTTCTTAACATCGGTGCTAATGGAACATTGACGATAATTATAGACGCTAAGTGTCACGATTACCACTCTTGATTCGCCAAATTTCGGAACCTACTCGCCAAACTGCTCAAGAGTTAATATAATGAAACATTAGGAGCAAGAGAGCATCACTGAAGGCTCGCGTCTGTGTATTTAAAATTTAGTTTACCTGCCAGGTGATGCTGCCATTCATACTGCTAGCAGTTCGAACGAGTTTTTTGAGACTCGAAATACAGCTCTTGAGCAGTGTTTCCACATCTAATCTCAATCGAACACCTTGGGGGTGGATTGTAAAATATGTTTATAAGCAAGGGTGGGAATGTTGTTCGTATTACACTGGAATGCTTCCCACTAGACCTAATTAAAGAGCTCGTAACATGAATGCCTAGAAGAGTTCCTGGTGTCATTCGCGTGAACGGAGGACACACTCAGTACCAAATGCCCTTTGTGATCATATCCTTAATCAACAATAAATCTGCTATGAAAGATCGTTTCAATATCAAAACATTTCATTCGAGATATATCTTGTGTATGAACGTAAGATACATAAAAATGAATGCATATTGAAGTCGTCGATGATAGCTTCAGATTTTTGCACACATTTTAAAATTCAAACAGTTATGCCGATCTTTTAAAAAACTCATTTGTCTTTTTGCTCTAGCAACAAGCCTTCCAATCCAAGAGCAACAACGATCATGACTTCCCGGTTAGTGGACGAATTATTTTGAACGCGCCGAAACAAGTTGGTGCAAAAATTCGTTTCCAATAAAAGGCATGATGTGGACTAGCAGGTGGTATTTGAAAATATAATCAAAGAATGAGATTTGCAAAATGTGACATGTCTTCGTTCCCTGCGATTATGGAACTGTGAAAGAGCGAAATGATTGAATGAAACATAAAATTTATTCTTCCACAAACTGCCAAATGAGGCTCAGTCTTCTTTCTTGGCGTGTTTATAATTAGCGATGAAAGCTTCCACGCGATAGAATTGTAATTCTAAATGGACAGCCATTTTCTTTGAATCGAAAGTTTTCCAAAAATTTAAATGACAAAAATGTCAATTTTAGCTTTTTCAGCACCTGAGTAAAAACACTTAATTTCACACGTGTTTTAATTGGTCAAATTTTAAGTGAACTTGAGATTTTAGCATGATGGCTGACTTTCTGTTTTGATATGTTGGATGAAGTAGGGTGAGAAAGGAACCTTAGTGTTTCAAAAATGTATTGACATTGGCGTAAGGTTTGGAAGCATCTTCGATGACGATTTCTAACAGAATGCAAAATTTACAGCGATTTAATGAACTGCAAATGAGCTTGTCTCTGAAAAATCATTTTGTTATATTGTGATTTGCATTTAAATTTCTATTTTAAAATCATTTTCTTTATTTTTAAATCCCTAGCAAAGTACGATTAAAAGAGAAGTTAAATATGTATACTCAGTCAGTGCATTTTTGTTCTGATGTTGACTTTAATCTTAATATGATCATCGATTTTTGAGTCAACGCTAAACCTCATGAAATTTTTAATAGATAGAAACACCAGGAACGAGTTAAAATGCTTGTTGAGCTTCAGCTTTAATTTTGGAAAAACTGCAGTTCGTAGTCTTGTTCAATTTGTATTAATTCTACACACGATGTACAACTAATCTAATTTTTATTATGAAACAACATAGATCTTTTGAATGCGGGAGCCTCAAATTTAATATTTTGAGGATTCCAGCTCACTAGAAGCGTCAATGCCAATAACGATAAATCCTGAAGATTTCCGTCATTTCTAACCCGAATCTGATGATCATTTGAAGTGAACCGTGTGGACGCACGGATGAGCGGATTTCAAGCACCGGAAGTCTGTGGAACACAACACAAAGAGATTTTGTTTCCCCATGAAACAGAGCGATTTTCAGAGGTATACAATTTTCTTTTGGGATGATTTGAAAATTTTCCCTAGCAAAGGCGGAGCAGATGGTAATGTGCTGAAGAATATCGTGAAATAGGAGATGTTATCTGGAGGTAGTATTCAGGAACATCAATAACAGTGCGTTGTAGTCTATGCAAAATTGAAGACGAGGAAAATTGTACATCTGATTTGAAGGAAGGTCTATTGAGTTGAGCACAGACGTACGTTCGCCATTTCATCTTCCAAAACCCCAATACATTATGCAGAAAAAAACAAGTTGTAAATTCGAGAAGTTTTTGTGTGAGTTAGTGCACGAAAGCATTTTTTGGTAAACCGCATTAACAACATTGAAGTTTTTCAGTTGAGCTAACACGGCATAGGGAACTTGTACTTGATACATACCTGGAGCTTGAAACTCCAGAACTCATGAGTTCAATTTTGGTTTATAGACAAGTCGCAGTACTGTCAGTGTCAGTCGCAGTGCGTGGAAAAATTGTGTTCGAATCGACACAAGAAATTTTCAAGTTGAATAAGTGCTTACGACAATTTTTACACTCATGAAAAAAACTCTTGTCAGGCGTCTACTTGCATTTCGCAACTAATGAAAATGTTCAACCGGGGTTGAGTAAGGAAGTGAAAGTGGCGAGAATAAAACCAACATAATTTCATTTTATTTGTATTGATCATGCATCAATAAAAAATTCAAAATTCGTTGAACAAGTATGAAGTAATATTCTTGCAAGTGTTCAATTTTGTTCACCCAATTAGTTACAGAGCCCTCATATGAATTCAAAGGGTTCAGCTCTAAATTATACGTTTTTTGAAAAATGTTCGCAATTTTTTTTAATGTTTTAATTCAGTGAAACCAGGAGCTTTCTTCACCACTAGTAAAATTGTGAATAATGAAGCTGTGACAGTAACTTAATTGTTATGAGGACGGTGAAGCATGAGGCCAAAGCAATTTGTAGAGTATTATCAAGGCAGAAAGTCCTGGAAGGAGAGCCCTGATCAAGAGCGTGGAAAAGCGTCATCACAAAGCGCGTCAAATCTCGTCCACAACGCAGGCGACAGGTTAAATTGACCTGTGGACATCAGTTTCCAGCTACTCTGTTTGTGAAATTCCTCGTAATTTTATTGCTGTGACTAATTTCTTCACCTGGTTAGAATAAGTGCATTTTAATGGAGTAATGAATTCTCGAACGAAAAATGAATGAAGAGGGCTTTATTAATTTTGAATCCAAACTAATTCACGGAATCTCAAAAGCCCGTCTGTTCGTGTGAGTGATCAGCCCTTTCGTTTGTATTTGAGTTGTCTTACTACGTCATGAATTCTGACACCTCCAGACGTGCTGATGTCGTTTACCATTTAAACCAAGAGCTCATTAACTGCGAGGATATCAACATTTAGCACATTGAACTGTACGAGTAGAGAACAGTCCACACTGCTGTTGTTTTCTCTGAGGGCTGTCAAGCTAAGCGAAAGCCTTGAGATCAAGACGGGCTTTGTTTAAGACAAAAAATTGTTTGCTGTACCAAAGTATAATATGTGATAAATGATTTTTTAGGTGCGTTGTGGTGAACATGAAATGCTCGTCCTAGCATACCATCAACTGCGTCAAAAATGGCTTACGCTCCCAGCCTCAGTTGAGCCAATCAGGGAACGGTGATGATGGTGTTGTCCTCACGCAACCAGCCAATACCGACGAGACAAAAAAGATGGGCTCACTTGATCCACCTAGAGCCGCTGGGGGGCTCGGCCTGCCCCTGATTTGGCGACCTGCTTGTGGATGCAGCGCCGGAGCCGCACGACAACAAAATTAATGAGCCCGCCTCTGATGACAGCCGCCTCGATGCAAATCCGATCATTGTTTGTGGGCTTCAAATGGAACCTTTAGTCTTACATTCATGTTCCTTAGCGTTTTAAAGTAGAATTGTAAGCGTTCATTGTTCACCAAGTGTCGATGTGAGAGCGGTTGCTTCGTTTTTCGTTGCCAAGTGAGGAAAATAGCGCGTGGCACCTGCAATATGATTTCGCTCATATTGTAAACGACATAAACTTTAGCATCGCTCGTTGCCACATTTCACACTCCTTCAACATGATTTAGATTTCACGTTAGTTGATAATTTTAAACTTCAGTTACATTTTGAAGCATTAAAATATGAACAGAAAACACTCAGGAAAATACATGATGAACTGCACTTTCACGTCTGAAAATTTACGCAAGGAAACATTTTATGCTTGAAAAATTATTGGATTTAAAGATGAATCCTTGTAGAAGAAAATTGTTTGGAAATACTTTTGTTGGAAGCTATAAATATTATGACATCACGCCTTGCAGAGCTTAAAAATTATTTTCCTGTTTGTTCTTTTGGCAAAATCGATGAGTTTAGCAGGAATATCTTCCTCTAAACACTACTGTGCTTGGAATTGGTAAATAAATTTCATATGATTTAATTTTTCACCAATCCATGGTGATTGCAACACGAGACTATCTTCCCTCGCTCTAATTGAATTATATCTTCCAAATGAACATTATTTAAAAATAAAAACATTTCTATAGAAGTGACAGAATTTTTTTAAAGCGATGGTAGACTATTTTTTGAAATCCGTCTAGACACAACATTACCACCTACACGCAAACACAACACTATCACCCAGACACAGCACTGCCATCTAGACACAGCATTAACACCTAGACACAATATTACCACCTAGACGCAAACACAACATTACCACCTAGACACAATATTACCACCTAGACACAGCATTACCACCTAGACACAACATTTCCACCTAGACGCAACACTACCACCTAGACACAATATTACCACCTAGACACAGCATTACCACCTAAACACAGCATTACCACCTAGACACAACATTACCACCTAGACACAATATTACCACCTAGACACAGCATTACCACCTAGACACAACATTACCACCTAGACACAACACTACCACATAGACACAACACTACCACCTAGACACAACACTACCACCTAGACACAACACTACTACCTT
>JACJUY010001581.1:24823-45628 GCA_014220935.1 Platorchestia sp. MABIK
ACGCCCTATAATGTGCGAAAACATTCTCATCAGAAAAGAAGTTGAAAGTCATTGTGATGGTCTTCAAGCAGTTCAAAATTTTCTTTCACCTTTCTAAACGAATTTCTTTCATCTTATTAGAAGATGTTTCCTGTCTTGTGCATAAGAGGTCTTTAAGAGGCATAAGAGGCTGAGGTCCTTGATCACTCTGAGAATTATCGTAATGCTGACGGGCATCTTCCTCGTCAAAGTCGATGATTACACGGTTGGATTGGTTTTGACGCGTTTTTGGAGACTGGTTATAAAGAGAGGTATGCGAATTTTATCTTTTCTTGGAGTGTTAATGTCTCAGCATGCTAGGCCAGGTTCGTCAAAATGCCTCCAAATATCGTAAACTGTCTGCCTAGGATACAAGAGAGATTTTGCAATCAAGACTCAGCTTTGGCCTGCGTTATGAAGTTGACAGATAGTTGAACGTCTGACTGCTCCATTGAGCAATGTTTGAGCGACGAACTCTTATTATAAATTATTAGCGTCATAGAAAACTGAGTATAATTGATGAACTACAGTATCGTCAATTTTCAAAGGGATCAAAATTACCAACGTTTTTAAATTTGTTTGGGCTCACCTGAAAGATTCTGCATGCTGTGGTAACCTGTAACAAAGTTTTCGTCTCAGAATTTGTCGTTTTATCATCGCACTTCAAATTTGACCCTCATTTATAACGTGTAAAGTTTGAGCATAAGTAAATAAATTTCTAAAGTAAGTACGTTACTGTATAAATATATCAATTTGATTATGGTTGAATTTAAATTTTACTAAATTGCTGAACTATGAACGCTTGAAATGAAGTGACGGTGCGATTTGAGCAGGAGGGCTGATGAAAGAGGTATATCAGGCAAGCTTAGGTATCGTCAACTTAACTCCATGTCGCAGAGTGAATGCCACTGACCATGTAATGTGTTTACCGTACCTGGTTTTCTAATTGGCTTTTCTGGCTATGAACATAGAATATGATTGACATAAAGTGTATTATTGACCACCCAGCATATGATAATACAGTATGTGAAAAATCACGCTATGTATATATCTAAAGATGATGATGTAATGTTTGAAGTGAATGAAATTACTAACCTGGTGAAATTTGAACTGGGGAGTAAAAACACACACCCAAGCCCAAGGAAATAATGGCAAAAAATCATCATTGGTATTACCTAAATCTAATATCCTACGGGGCAAATCCTAAATCAATTTACTTCGTTATTTCTTTTCATCAATTTTAAACAGTGCGTTTGAATCGAAAACGATAGTTCTTATTCATCCACGTTGACGCGACATTTGTTTCATCGTCAACATTAAAATTCGCTTCAGTAAACTTTGATCTAGTCTTATTGAGCTAGGGTGCTGTTGATACAGAATGCCACTGCATCGCACTGATCATGTGAGAAAGACAATCAGAAAAAATGTTCCTGCAAAGAGGCGGATTAATTTTTTCAACGCATCTAGTCATTATTTGAAGATTTTTTTACTGCAAATGCTGTTTCAAGACAATAAATCACTTTTTCCCTTATTAAAAAATATCCTCAGGAGACAAAAGTATGCACACAAAGTTTAGACAAAGTCCTTGGGCTTTTACAGTTCTGAATGTATTTCTTTCTGCATTATAGTTAATGACTAGTGGAACTTTTATTTAAAACCTTTACTCACATAATAGACCAATAGACATTCAATATTATTTTCTATAGCTCGACTCACAAGCTCGATTCTACCTTGAAATCTTTGTCGCATTTCCTAGTGTGTTTTGTTTTGCATAATTTTCAAGAGTATTTTTCTCCACGGAACACTGTAGAGCTTCAGTTATTGTGTGGTAGGAAACGCAGGCTTGAGGCTCTGTAATACACAGAATAGAAAAATCCGGTAGGGTGCGATTAAGCTATCACCGATGCCACATTTCCTGATCGATAACGTTGAAAATAGTTCTAACACTGCTGTTTTGCTCCGCTTGACATGTGTGATGCGATACCGTTTCGCTATGTTTTTTATTCAGCGCAAAAATCTAACAGCACAAACTCATTCAGCGCAAATCTTAAATAATATCTGATTTGCAAAACTGTGTTTCTTTTCAAACTTTTTTGAACAAAAATTACAAAATAATGTTATTACAAGTTTTACCAATGACGGCTCGCTATGTGACTGAAGTGAATGTTGTCATCTAAAAATTGTTTTCTGAGGCGAGAATTTTAGCATTGGAATTGTGCAGCACTTTGTCATTCAGTCAGTAGAATTTTCCATCAACGGTGACGCATTTCTCAAATGAAATCCCGAACTCAACTGCGAGCGAACACTCTGCGAACATGTTTTTCAGAACCTGTACCATTGCCAGTCATTTTTTTTAGCTCCATCAGTAACTGACATTTTTACGTTTGAGATACACGAAATCTCAAATGTTCTGTGGACCTTTAAAAAACTTTTTGCCTATTAAGTTTATGTTAAGCCATTATTTCGGCGACTTTGAAAATTTTGAGGCTACCCAATTATTTTAATTGATTCTAGCACCTTCAGACCCTTACCAATGCCTGAATTAATTTTGTCTTACTCAAGTAATGTAACTGAACAATAGCTGCACATTCATCACTTACTTTATTAAACATGCTAAATAATGGTAATTTTGTCAAAAAAAGAATTTAATTTTACGTATCAACAACAAAAATGTAGCATCTTTCGATAGAAAAAAAACTTTTGACCATACCTTTAATTTAATTTAAACTGCTCATTCAAAATATTTGCCTCACTGCTAAAATGTAGATGATATTTGAACACTTTTTTCTTTGTAAAGTATCAAAAAATAACAAAATCCGCTGAATAAGTGTCTATAGAGATTGCCATAAGACTTCAGGCTGTGCAAAGAACAATTGCTCAGTAGAAAAAAGGAACGAAGTGCAGTCATTAAGTGTTCAAATTGTTTATGTGGCAAAGCTAAAATTCTGTAAACTCGCTACGGGCGTTCCCTGAATCGAAGAGTGACTGTAAACCGACGGAAAAGGGTCCAGCGGTTGACTAGCCCGCACAACGAAAGGCTTAAAAAAATTATTTTCTCGCCATGCGACGAGAACTGGAAGGGATGGGTTTAATTAAGGAGTAGCACCGTCTCCAGGAAACGGCTGGTGAACAACGCTGATAGAACGAAATGGCTCTTATTTGCCCAAGACAACAAAGACTGGACTGTAGAGTAATGAAAACACGTCCCATGGTCACATCAATCGAGGTTAACTTTGTTCCAGTAATATGATAGCTGAAGTGAGACGAGAATCCCATGAAGCTTTCGAGTCTTAATGCATCGCTCCAAAAGCGCATGCTTTCAGGGGCATTGCAATGATGTGTTTGTGCTTTACACAATCGGGATTAGGCTCAGTAACTTAATAATTCAACAAAATGAAATCTCAAAGGTGTGTGTGAAACTTAGGTGACCAAGAATACCTATCAATAGATTTTTATTTTTCCAATGGTCCCAGTTTTTATCGAAACGGCAATGTTTGCAATCACCGCTCTCGTGTAGTGTACGATTGATCCAGGGGTCGAGAGGAATCCTTTCCTCATAAGGAATGGTCTCCACCATCTCCTGATTTAAATTACAATCGAAAATTAGAGGAACCACTGGCTGGGGAGAGCTCTGTGAGTCGTACACTTCTTCCTTCTTCGGTGAATTTATCTCAATTTACTTGGGGAAATATTCGTTAAATTGTTAATAAAGTCTTGTAAAATCTATACTTAATAGAATGAAAGTTGTTTTTAAGGTAAAATGTGGTAGTATAGACTATCAAGCTGGATTGTTTTCATTTCATCATTATTTTTACACCGTAAGATGATTTTTTCAGCCGGGTAGCGTATGTCGAAAATCAGTACATATATACGTGTATATGCCTTGCGCGATCTAGCAATCTGCGCAATCGATTGATTGCACGTCGTAAACGATTTACCGCCATTTGCGCTACAGTCATTAGGTGGCGTAAACATCGGTCGATCACGTCGAGGTTTCTTCAATTTGGATTTATCTATTTAAAATAAAAATAAAGAACAGAAAGATTATGAGCTCTGCTTCATTAAACGAATAGAAAATGACTGACTTTCAAAATAAGTCAATTTGTCCTGGCCTGACTTAACTTAGTCTAATTGACGTCCCAGTCTAGACATGGCAGCCTTGACTGGGACCACAGTACGCTAAGGTTAAGCAGATCTCGCCGGCCAAATTGGCTTTTCGGATGTTTACGAGAATTGATTTTCCCATCTCCTCTCTTCCAATTTTTGATGCGGAGCGATACATGCTCAGTTATCGATCGACAGCGCTGCTGCATCAACCGATTTTTGCGCAGTACATGGATTCTCCGTTTTCACAGCGCAGTCAATCGATTGCGCAGATCGAAAGATTGTGCTTGACACACATTCAAGTACATGTACATTTATATACAGGCATTTTTTTTCATCTATATTCTTATACACGTACAGTATATAAAAATCTTAAATCAACTCTTGAAGGTTGTTCGGCTTGTATATAACAGCGTTAGGTTACTGCTAAAAATGGGTGGCTACTTTTTAGGCCGTGATTTGTTTGACTAATTGCTATTAAAAAACTTTCGACCGACTTGCCTTAATCCTCAATGGGATTTTCAAATAAATGGAATGAATACTCTAATTTGATCTAAAAAAAATTACATGAAGGAGAAACCCGCTGTATAAGACTTCTAGTTAAAGTCACGAAAACTTTACCGTACCAAAAATGCGTTATAGAATCATTTAATCAATTATTTTAGGATCAGTTATTTTAAGTTAGGTTCGGTTTGGTTAGGTTATGTTAGGTCAGGTTAGATTAGGTCTGCGTACAACATGTCGAGTCAGTTTGGAAAAATTAAAAACGTTCAATTTTGGTCTCCAAATTTCAAAGGCAAGGCCCTCGCAAATTAATATGTACATAAGATGCATTAGTGCACTTATGTTTGTAGCAGACTTGGAAGGTACATTGTACTTACACATATTTATTTGACCGTACACACGTACAATAAAATTTTGGATAGCATCATTTACTCACAGCGAGAGAGTAACTGTTCTTCTGGTAAGTGACATATTTATACTGCCATTGCAGCCGCTGAAGAAAGAAGAATCATTTGTTGATGATGTCATAATTTCTTTTTTGGGCCTCGAGGTATTCTTTGATTTGGTGCATTTCCGAACAATCCAGGGTCCTTTTATGATATACTCATGTTTTTTATGCTAAGGAAATCATTTCTTGCGGATTGTTGCTCTCCTACCGTGCCATGGCCAAATAACTCAAACAAACACAGAAGCGCTAACTCTAATTTCGAAATATTTCCAGTTTTTGTAAACAATAATTCCGTACAGGGATTGCTAGCTGTAAAATAATTTAAAAGGGAGTTAGAAATGTACTAAACGAAAAAGATTCGTTAAACACTCTTGAACACAGAAAACGTGGAGTTGGCACTCTGTTAATATGTGTACACAGATGGCCCTATGTGAAAGATTACGTGGAAGATTACGCTCAAAACTACGAATTTTGCTTTTTTTAAATCTTTCATTTTCTTTTATATGGCACATTAGGAAACACTGGAGTAACCAATCAAGTTCTGTTTAAGACAAATACGAACAAGATTATTTCCTCAATAACTATAACATATTCAACAAATTATTCAATTGTTGCCTTAGTTCGGCAAGCCTTTGGACGATTCCATTGAGAGAATAACTAGTGTTTACTCTGAAAAACTCTGATTTTCTCAAAAATCATTGAATAATCAGGAAATTTCTCTGGTTAACGAAGCGGTCTGGTAACATGTGCGATCTAAATTTACACTGGTGAAAGGTTTATTTTCTGAAAATCTTCAATGATTTTTGAAAAAGTGCTGTTGTAACATATGTACAACCTCTGTAGAAGAAAGCCTTTAACGGAAAGTTTGCTGTTACTAGTAAATAATTCTAACATACTCAACTACTAAGCTGGACCATATTTATTGATATGAGCATAGATGAGGAACTGCATCCGAATGTCAGGTTTGATTTTTAAGAGCATAAATGAATATGAGTTATTGCTCAAAAATTGGTCAAGTTTTCGCATAAATGAGCAAATTAGGCGTCAATATAGCACTTTGGTATTTCTCTGCCTCCAAAAAAAATGCCACACACCAACAATCCAGTACATTAAGGTGCTTTACTCTCCAAAAGCCACGTGGGTTTACAATATATTATAGTTTTACGAAATCACCGTTCTGTAGGTGCGTCACGGAAATTCTATTGGGATCCTGGGACTGGTTAACAGACATACAAGTTTTGAAAGACGATCAGAAATGAGGCGTATAGAGCCAAAGGAGCGAATTTTCAAGCTTTCCGAGTAAGGATCGCGCGAGAGGCGCTACCTTCCTCTCTGGCATACAGTAGCACTGGTTTCCAGGCAAACACACACCATTAATAAATATAAAATTGAATGGTACGTATTTAGAAACAAGTTCTAGCGAGTTCGCTCTTGTGGCTTTACAGGCCTCGAATAAAGCATTACATCACAAACTAAGCACATCAGAGACATCTATCATTTTCCTTTGAATCCGAATGAATTCTGGATTCAGAATCTATTTTTTCACTCTCTTGTAAGCTTTTGAGTTCTCTGAAGCAAAAGTAATTGAGCAAAATGGGGCATTTTTCCGCAAAGAATTAACATTTCTGCAGTCTATTTAGCATATAATCATCAGAAATATACAATTTTGATAAAATCAATTTCTCTGTTCCCCTATCAGGAGTTCAGCAATGCCGATCTTAACTTCGTTTCATAAGTAAATCAACTAGCATGTACGTGCAGCACGAATCCCGTTAAAAATGTTTCCTCGGAGCGTGTTGGAATGCTAAATGAAAATTTGAAATACTTGAAGTTTATAACCTGCTGTCATTGGGAAACTAGTAGAAGGTACAGTGAAGGACTTTTAAAAAAGCAAAGGTAAGATGATGATTGAAGTTTTCCCTTTCCTCTTACTTTTTTCTTGAAAGCTCCCTTCTTCAAATTGCATTAGAATAACGTAGAAGATTTAATTCAAAAATGAAATATTGAAACGTTCAACGAAAAAAATTTTTAGAACAGCGGAACTTTGGCTACCTGTACTATCTGCAATATTGGGACATCCAAAAATCCCACATAGGATCAGTGTCAAGCTACGGGATCCAAAGTGAGATGGAAATTCGATTGCCCGAGTTTCTGAAGCCCCCCAGGCTTTTTAAGCGGTAAAGAGAGAGATTGCTAAAGCGTAAATGATGTTGATTATTGCTAATGAGATGCTCAATTTTGAGGACATTTTTGAATAATTTACATATTCTTAATTTTGTTTAACGTACGTTGTTACTTAACTGATATTGCCTCACTTCGAAATAATTTCTGATTGCATTGTTCACGCCTTTATCCCGATAAAATGGTCGCGACAAGTTTAACATGAACTTTGAGCATATCGGGGAAAACAGATTTTAGTTATGAAGGGACAAGAACCTAACTGAAGCAAATATTTTCGCCCGCAAGAAGTGTAAATAAAGTCTCGGAAACGGAGCTAAACACAAAAACCCTTTTCTCCGGATTCTCATCAGAATGTCAATGAAACCCTTACACCCACACTGGATCTCAACATATATTTACGTGTATACGTAAGAGCACTCATGATGAATGTGAGTTCTGAGAAGCACGTTTACAATTACCCGGAAGAGTGAAAGAAGAGTTCGAATAGCTCGGCGTGCTGCACTAACGAGTAGTCACGGAACATCGGTGTTTGCCCAGCACAGTTCGGAGAGCGGCGTTACTGCCGGCACTGAAAGCCTTCTGTTTGCGCGGCCCTCTCACAGTCCCGAGTTCAGCACTTGCTGCTTTTCTTCTCTCCGAACTCCTGAGAAAACTACTCGGTTTTCCGACGGTTTTTTTTGGTGACGAAGTTTTAACGGAAATTTTTTCATTTCAGTGTATGATGCTATAACTTAAATCGTTGTTTAATGGAACCTACAAATAATATTTCTCTTTCATCAAATTTGCTTTTCATTCCTACTTTAAAGCGTAGGAAATAGCATGGACAACACTTAATTATTATTCATGTCTCTTTATTATTATCTAATTATTCAACTCTTGAATCATGTCGTACAATTTCTACCTATTGTTGTAAAATTCACATTTTTATGTTTCGTGTCCAGAAATAGGCGAAAACAGAAGCGTTTTTGCTTGTTTACATATTCACGATACTTTAGCCCAAACTTCAGTGTTGGTAAATATATCAGAATGCTACAAACGAGAAATGGAAATCCCTGTTTACGCAAAAAAAATTAAGTTAAATTTCACACAAAAAAAGTGCAGTTCAAAATCTAGGTAAATTGGTCATCTCCATCTAGTTCATTCCCTCATCTGTTCCTGTAATAGCTTAGACAGGCCCCCAGGGAATTTTTGCTAGCTACCGTGGCACGTAGTATCCTTTCACACAACGCAGAACTGTACATAAAAATGATATTTTAACTTTTTGTTTACGCCCACAGAGGTCATCATAGGACTAATAAGCTATTTTAGGACAGGTATTGGAGGGAGTAGTGCGTGAATACATTTCTAATCAACATTGCTCATTGGCGAAATGAACAGAGGTTACTGGGGTTGTTGAGGCGCATCACTGAGGCTCCTGAATGAGGACTAGAGTTCACTGTATTACTCGTGCCATCAGTTGAAATAAGAAATAGAAAATCTGTTGATGTTTAATTGAACACCTCGCTTCATTGCACACTTTCAGTGGTAGGGGCGTTTTAAGTAAATACTTTGTTATTTCTTTAAACTTTGAATGGAGCAGGTTGTTACTGCTGCGAAAAAAAGTGATATCGTGCATTTTTCGTTTTCATTTACCATGCTGAATATGCCTGACACTCTAGAATTCCGCGAGTTAATTATAACTTTAACGTCTGTGCCTATTTGGCCAATAATTATTTGAACTTTTTAAATTTGTGTCACTTTGACCACTTATTCTATAGGCTCATGATAAATCGCATTATGATGGTTAAATCGACACCGACGTGACTAAACACTATTATGAGCATTTCTTTACTGTAAGGAACACAAACGAATACCACCTCTTTTGCATTGGCTGTTATTTTTCGAAGCAGCAGCCTAGTGCTAAGCGAATAAGAGACAGAATTGAGTCCACAAGACAGACACAAAAAATTCATTACTGCGATGAGCTTTTCTATAACTAGAGTTTCAAATGGAGTTCTGAAGCCAGACACTAGCCAGGAGCATCAGTCAGATTCATCGCAAGAAATTTAACACGCCGATGATCTCATTTCACAGCTAATCGCACCTTCTTTACTTCAGTGGAAGTCGCCTCTTTAATTTCTATCATTGCAATAACTGGACTTGACAGGTACAAACGATTTTCCGATATTTTCTTTCACATTCTCATGGTGCAATGAGTTGCTACCGCCGGCCACCATTACCACTCTAATTATGGAGTGCAACCGACCCCGTTCGTCAGACAAGACTTTCCAAATTATATATCTGCAGTTTAGAATTCCAGGCTGGAGCCTTTCGTGGAGTTGTGAATCTCGGCGCTGACATATTTTTCCCCGGCGGCGCTGGCGTCAGCGTCGGGCTGCCATTGTGTGGCGCGAGTTAAGAGAGCTGCTGCGGAGCGTCCTTTAATTATCTTCCAATTAGGATCGGAATTGCGCCCGGTAGAAATCCTAACTAGGTCTTGTGGCTATTTCCAACTACTCCTAAGTGCTCTGTCAGTTCTGTTTTTTTTCTTGCTTTAAGTTAAGCTTTAGTATTGAGGGAAAGTACGGAACGTGTGGAAATATTTGTTGGTTGAAATTATGTTTTCTCCCCAAAATGCGTTGGAAGATTTTGAACCTTTAACATTATTTTTTCACGTTCAATTTGGAGATTCGTTACAATAGTTCTAAAAATGTTTGACTTTGTCAATGACCAAAAAATTGTTGTTGAACTTGCTCGGAATATTTTGCGCTGCATGCTAGGATTGTTCATTAAAATAATTTAGTCGTTAAGCTCCTGGGAAAAATTTTTACTGATTACGGATAGAAAAAGTTAAAATGGGCATTCCAAAAGCTACGCTAGTGGTCGAAGCAAGAACAATAACAACAATCAGGATGGTATCATCCTTGAAGCACTGTAGTTGCATACAACGAAGTCAAAGGAGTATAGTAACATTTTCAATATTCTCCTTGAAACATTGGTTGATTAAGTATATTGTTACACATAGTTTTGCCTGTAGAATCAAAGATCGCGTCAGTCAAAATTACTTTAGACGCATATTGAATAGGATAATTTTAGGATTACATCTAATTGGAATCCTAAAAAAATCCGGTTGAACCTTTTCTAGTCAGAAAGTTTCAGCGGAAGGTCAAATCGTAACTAATTTTATAGCCCTATGTAGTGTCGTACTATCGGCACAACTAGAGGTATTGTAGCAGAAGCTTTATTGGGATCTACCGCGCTGCACTCACCTCACTCTTCAAATCTCACTGTACACATTTCTATTGCACCTAGGGGAACGAAAATACATTCAGATATGTGAAATAGAATTCTGAACACATTTGCTTCTATTAAAATTTTCGATTTTCGCAAAAAAAAAAGTTTTAAAATAAAACATTTTTTTTTGGTTAAAACAATTCTCACTCTACAATTTTCCACGTAGAAGCATGATTTTGGTCTCATTCGACGTGGAAGGACTGTAGAAACACTGTCACTCTTGATTGTTTTTGAATTTCGGATTAGAAAAAAAAGTTATTGTTACATTTGTCCGAAAAATGTCTTCCCCAGAGAAATCCTAGATAACTTTTTTAACCTCAGATTGCAACATTCTATTGCACCTAAGAGAACAAAAATGCACACAGATGTTTAAAATTAAATTCCAAACACATTTGCATACGTAAAAAATTTCGATTTTCGCAATAGAAAAAAGTTATAGGGCGAACAAAAATATAAATATTGAATTTTTTTTGTTTGCGCCAACCCACATTCCTTCCGCAATTTTCTACGTAGAAGCGTGATTTTAGTCTATTCAATGCGGTTTGACGGTGGCAACAGCGTGAAGACGCAAAATTCTATTTGAAGTGCAAATAAAAATTGTATTGAGAAAAAATTGGAAATTTATTTTTTATTTTTTTTATATGTTGGACATGTGTAACAATAACTTTTTTTCTAATCCGAAATCCAATGCCAATAAAGCATTACGGTGTTTCTACAGTCCTTCCACGTCGATTGAGACCAAAATCACTCTTCCACGGGGAAAATTGTAGAAATAGATATGTTTTGCGCATTTTTTTTCTTTTATTCGTGCGAAATTTTTTTTTTGGCAAGAGATTCGAACATTTTCATAGACGCAAATGTTTGTGGAATTCAATTTTACATATCTGTACGCATTTTCGTTTACCTGGTTGCAATATAAATGGGAAAAAAGAAGTTTGTAAAATTTAGTTCATTAATTGAAGTCCAGGGCAGTAGGTCCCCTTAACTTCATTTCAGTTTCCTAAGCCGCAAACTCGGGAGAAGGATAAGTATACGCACAGCAAGGCTCCTAATAATGCACTGCTTAGATCGGTGACAGACCTTCCTTAAAACTAGTCGTGCTCGGAAGTCAAACAAGGACTTTCCGGTGGTTGTAAAGGTCGTAAAGGCAAGGTGCCATAAAGGACTTCTGTCGGTCAGTTCCGGTCGTTTATGACACTTCCGGCTCCGAGACATGCAAAACCCAGCGAGACAAAGACATCCGGCTGTGCCTCCTTTACGATGCACATCCTAAGATATAACAATTTCCCTCGCTATAGATGAATAAATGACAAACGGAAGGCAGAACTTAAGAACCAATTCGCATTACAGGTTTAGTTATTCAACCTGATCTACGCGGTTCATTTTGTACAGATGAACTGCTACCAGGCAGCAAAGTAGAAGGCTCAGCCGCCTTGCTACTGAAAGATCCCATATTACTAGAAGAAGGAAGCAGCTGATTTGAATGTCTCTTCCAGATTACATTTAATGCTATGATTTGAACATGAAAGATATTAACAGCAACTTTACCAACAATAATTCCCTTCAGCCCAGCCACTTGTGACCATCTCTTGAATTCAGAGCAAGAACATGATCACCGACATCAAATTGAGTTACATTCATAGGCTTAGACCTGGACACAGAATATTTAGGATGAACTCTATCTCTAGAGGTAACAAACTTACGATTGTTCAGCGCAACAGAGGGAGCAATTTTTGTGACACCATGAGGAATGCAATGTGATTGAAAAAACGCTTATGCAAGACGTGATTTTAACGATTCGGAAGAAGAGAGTTTTTTCAACAGGTTTAATGACTCGTACTCCCCTCTCAGCTTGACCATTGCTTGCTGGAGAGTAGGGCGGAGGTGTGAGGTGCTCAATACCGTTGGAAATTAGAAAATCTTTAAAGTCTTGAGATGAAAAGTTAGAAGCATTGTCACTCACGAGCACATCACACAACCCGTTTCTGCTGAAAATCATTCTCAAAGCATCGACAGTATCTAATACACTCGTGGATGGTACAATTTCGCATTCTATATATTTAGACAATGCATCTACAGCAATGAAAACAATTTTATTCTCGGAGAAAAAGTGATCAGCATGAATACGTTCAAAAGGACGAGAAGGAGTGGGCCATTCTACATATTTAGACTTAGGTTTTGCTCGATTTAATTGACATTGAGGGCAACTTTTTACAATGTCTTCAATAGTTTTGTCCATTCCGGGAAACCAAATAACAGATCTGGCCAACGACTTCATGCCACAAATGCCAGGATGTCCATCATGAAATGTTTCAAGAACTAAACTCCGGAATGATTTGGGAATTAAAACCCTTTCTTTATAAAGTATACAACTTTTCATGATGGTCATCTCAGGTAGCAGGTTCTTAAATTTAGACAAATTCGGATCAGTGTGAGTTTTTATATTTTCACACGTAACTGGAGTTTTCTCGAGAGTTCACTGAAAAGATCATTTCGTACGGTTCTAGTTCTGTTACCGTTGTGGGAAGAGGAAGTCTACTAAGACAATCGCTATTTACGTTACATTTGCCTTTCGAGTAGCTGAAAACATAGTCAAACTGGGACAGTCTGAAAGCCCATCTTTGAAAACGAGCGGAACAATTGAGAGGTACATCCTTGTTATGAGCAAAAAGTTTACAGAGAGGTTTTTGATCGTTATGAATAATGAACTTAGCACCAAGAAGAAATTTCTTGAATTTTCCGACACCGAAACAACACTGAGGCTTTCTCTTTCGATGTTAGAATAGTTTCGCTCTGCATTATTTAGAGATCTAGAGGCAAGTTGAATACGACACCAATCATGAGATGGACCAACGCGTTGCATGAGTACGGCAGCAACCTCATTACCAGAACTATCCGTTTCAAGGAGAGTTTCATGGTTGGGATAAAATAATTTTAGAAGCTTATGCGAACGAAAGATATCCTTGATTATTTGGAAATTGTTATCCCGCTCTGGAGTCCATCGGAAAGGTACATCTTTCCTAAGTAGCGAATACAGAGGATACATGACGTGAGAAAAATTGGGTTCAAAACGACTGTAGAAATTACACAATCCTATGAAAGCTTGCAGCTGTTTGAGGTTTTTTGGAACAGGAGCATTGAGAATTGCGTCTACTTTCTCAGAATTAGGGTGAACACCTTTGTTATCGAAAACGTAGCCTAGATAAGACACACGATCAGTTAAAAAGGCACATTTAGAAAGATTTAAGCGAATTCCATCATTTTTGAGGACAGACAACACTTTGTCCATAACTTCCAAATGAGCATCATAGGAAGAGGTCAAAATGAGTAGATCATCCTGGTACACAATGATGTTATCGATGCCAGAAAGAGTCCTATTCATGAACGCTTGAAAAATACCAGGGCTTGCACGCAATCCAAAAGGTAAGTAATTGTATATAAATAGACCTTCCGAGGTGTTAATGGTCGTTAACTTTTTTGACTCTTTGTCCAACGAAATTTGCATAAATGCATTTGACAAATCAATTTTGGAGAAAAACTTCGCGTCTCCGACTTGAGAAATTACATCATCAATGACAGGTAGAACAGATTGAGTTGGATTCAGAAAATTGTTAATGGAGGCCGAAAAATCTCCACAGATTCTCACACTGCCGTCAGACTTTAGACCATTAACGGTAGGAGATGCCCATTGGCTATCATACACTTTAGAAATTTTACCCATACTCTGTAAGCGCTCCAGCTCGGTTTTGACAGAGTTTTTTAGTCGTACAGGAACAGGGTGTGCTTTACAAAATACAGGAACTGCATTAGGCAACACATCAAGATGAACGGTATCTTTAACGTTAGACTGTGAATCAGATGATAAGTACGAATCATATTTCAAAGACAAGCTTCTCGGCAACCTATGGCAATCCGTTTTGTTTATAGCGTCGTATTTATCAGGAATGACAACATTTACGTTGAGTTTAGTACAAATATCTCGGCCAAGCAAGTTGATTCTATCATCTTCCACAATGAGAAACTTATGATTAAAACTGACGTCTTTATAACTAATGATTATTGAAGATTGACCAAAGCAAATTTACAGAGCCACCACTGTATCCGAGCACTTTGCTACACGTAGGACTTATAACAGCACCAACTGCAAGTGCATCTCTTTTACGTACAGTTGAGACTGCACTACCATTATCAAGCAGAAATTCAACAGGTTTACAATTCAAGTTGCATGTGAACAAAGTAGGCTCTTTTGCAACGGGAATTACAGTGGTGTTTACTCTAAAAAATGAGAGTCATTCAAGTGATTATCAGAGAAATTTTAAGCAGCATTACCGTCACCATTGTCGTTCCTAGGGTTTTGTAGAACAACTTCGTTCTTCCGCTGTGGAGGCTTACGTGAACTCTTTATTGACCCGTCTTCTCTTCCGACGTTGCAATGACAATCACTCCTTTCCGGCTGCACTATGTAAGTGCGAGCTGCGGCAATTTCTCTTCGTGTAGGTCCCCTTCGTGTAGGTTCCCTTCGTGTAGGTTCCCTTCGTGTAGGCTCCGCCGGAGAAGGCCGTGCTGCCGTCGTAGATTTGCAAACTTTAGAAGTGTGGCCTGTCTTCCCACATGTATTACACTTCAGTTTCAACGCATAGGAATTCTTTGCAAGATGCTTTAGCTTAGCTCCGCAACGGATGCATGTGTAGTTCGGCTGTTATTTTTCTGTGGAAGATGAATCCTCACGAATAATATCTTGAGCATCGGAACTTAACTGTTCGATGAGTTTTGCATGTTATACACATTCGTTGATAGTTTTTATGTCACACTTCTGTAGAACTGCACTGTGAATTTGCGATGAACGAAGACCAGCCACGAAAGCATCTCTCAAGAGACGATCACGACAGTAATTATTGTAGTTGCACGCAACGCTAAGTCATTTAGTGTGTTTGCATAACTTTCTAAGGATTCGTTAACACCTTGCTTTCTATTTAGAAATGTAACAGATGTGCCGACAATGGATTTCTTGATTTCAAATTGCTGTATTAACTTTTCTTCTAGTTCATCATACGTAGCATCAGAGAGTAACGTAGGTTTAATTCTTCGTTGTAGATCAGTAATGATGTTTATAGGCAAGGCTTTAACTAAAATACTAGCTTTCTTACTGCCATTGTTTCCCGCCTTCTGAAGAGCGTCTGCACACTGTACTTGTAGTCTCTGTAGAAACTCACACACTGTTCCCACTTCAACGTCGAATGGAGGACAGCTAACTGTACAAAAAGGCCATCTTGGTTTCAAAGCACTTGTAAAGTTCAAATTCACTTTGGAGATTCGAAATCTTCGTCGCCAAATTGTAGTGTCGTACTATCGGCACAACTAGAGGTATTGTAGCAGAAGCTTTAACTCCACTTCAGTTCCCGAAGCCGCAAACTCGGGAGAAGGATAAGTATACGCACAGCAAGGCTCCTAATAATGTACTGCTTAGATCGGTGACAGACCTTCCTTAAAACTAGTCGTGCCCGGAAGTCAAACAAGGACTTTCCGGTGGTTGTAAAGGTCGTAGAGGCAAGGTGCCATGAAGGACTTCTGTCGGTCAGTTCCGGCCGTTAATGACACTTCCGGCTCCGAGACATGCGAAACCCAGCGAGACAAAGACATCCGGCTGTGCCTCCTTTACGATGCACATCCTGAGATGTAACACCCTATAAAACGTTTATTGTTTTGCGTGTTGTGTTGGCGGCATTACACTGCTGGCAGGCCATCGCCAAGATATGTCGACTAGTGCCTTTTTAATTTAATAGGAGGGAAAATTATACTTCCCTAGAATAAACTGAGCTCGCGTATCACAAATACTTGCGAAACATACTTCACGAACTTCAAATTTTCGTGAGCTTGTTTTTGTCAGCTCGAAAACTTCAAAGCTTCAAATTAGCTCAAAGCTTGTTTTGTCAGCTCAAAAATCCAAAGCTTGTCAGCTTGAAATTAGCTGAAAGCTTTTAGCTCAGCTCAAATTCGAAGCTTGTTTAGGTCAGCTCGAAATTTCGCTGCTTAACCGCAGCCACCTGAAGCTCTGAAGAAAATTGGAAGTTATCGTAGTGAACGGAAGAAATGTTCAAAAAACACTCGCCTTAATAAATAACCAGTCAGCAACTGACTTCTCTTTTATCCCCGAATATCAGGAAGATTCCTATGGAATTTCAAGCCTAAGAAAATACGGCCTCTCTGAGGTCAACTGACGCCCCTCAGGAATCCCTAAGACAGGGACGTTATAAAAAAGGTGACGCCCGAACAGGACTCGCCAAAATAACTATCAACTGGCGTACGAAAAAGGACTCGCCCACAAAATATTTGTCAACTGCATTATCAAGGACGAGTTAATATTTTTCCGGGACTTACACCGTAGGTGCTCACGCCACATGGCACGTCTGTTTAGGAACACTACGGTCTCTAATTGCCATCCGTCCGAGTCTCGCTCGCTTTCGTTTGCGGCTCATTCTTCCCCGTCTGAGGCTTGTTCTCCTCCGTTTTCGGAACATTTCCCTCCGTCTGAGGCTCGTTCTACTCCGTTTAAGAAACATTTCCCTCCGTCTGGGGCTCGTTCTACTCCGTTTATGGAACATTTCCCTCCGTCTGAGGCTCGTTCTACTCCGTTTATGGAACATTTCCCTCCGTCTGAGGCTCGTTCAACTCCGTTATGGAACATTTCCCTCAGTCTGAGGTTTTATTTTAGTTCAAAGGCTCGTTTTTTTCGTCCCTGGGCATCAGATAAATAGGAGTCACATAGTGCACTCAGCGTAGAAATGAACTTTTTCCCAAATGGTATGCCACACCAAAAATCAGGATAACGTCCATGAAAGTTAATTTACTCATTTTACATATTTCTTCATGAATACAAATACAAAACAGCAAGGGGTAATTATCCACTCTGATTTTTCTGGTTTTACTTCGCGAAATGTATCTATGTAAAACAAAATCAGTATGAGAAATTGTCCTACTTCGATACTAGGCTGAAAATTATCGCGTGTAAATTTAGGTATGATTTTACGTGCCATGACAGCAAGAAAATCAAAAGCTACATTTGACCCCCTCGTATTATTTGATAAATGAAAACGAATTTTGCTCACGCCCGTCACATAGTCCTTTGAAAAGAAGCGCTAGCAAATGCTATTGCTTGTTGACAGGAAATCAGTGGTCGTTGGGCATCGAGTGATTGAATTCTGCATCAGTCAATACTCATTTTGTTCTCAAGTTGTGTCAGCCATTTGGAACTCATCCAGATGTGTGTGTATAAAATGAACTTCCTCTTTTTGCGACCAGTCTTTCTGGCTCATTCTCTCGCTAACTCGTCAATTGATCGCTCTTCGGTCGGGAGTGGGCTTTGGCAGCCCCAAATTGATCATTTTACGCAACCTGACGAAGCCTAGCAAGCAAGACACAATATCGGGGCTGCCAACGCTCTCATTCTCTCTCTCTCTTACCACTTAACGTCGACAGTCTTGTTCACTCGATTAAATGCGGTCAAATTTTGCAACAACGATGAAACTTTAAGTTAATTTAACCATTTTTATGCTCAGTTATTAACCGATGATGATAAAAACACAGTCACTGCTCCCCTCTCTTTCCCTCCTCCTCTGTAAGTAAAAGGGTGGAGCGATACGGAAGAATTGAAGTGCTTAAGGGACTTTTTTGCAGCTGATACTGATCATCCACGAATATTGAAATTGAATGACTTTCACTTGACTGTCCGTGTAGCTTGAGTATTGTGTTATATAAACTGAATAATTATCAGGATGAATTTATAAATAACTGTGAAGCAATTCATAATGCTTACCCGTGAACACACACAGTTCACTGGTTATATGGAGAAGAAACTGTGATTCATGGTGGCCAAAGAGGGTGAACAGCATGCAAAAAAGAGACGTGCCCAACATTACCTTGACAGAGGCGCTCACAGCTGTATAGGTTCTGCTACACGACGCGCTGGACTGCGCTCCAAAAATACAGGACAGTCGGCAGAGACGGGCCGAATTACGCGTCATCAAGTCTACGGAGACCTGACGCCCGCACTTCTTTGAGGGCTTCAAATTTGACCTCAATGCTCTAATTTGGACATTTGGAGTCAGTCTTATTACAGCACCGAGGATGAAAGCAGACTGAAACTATGAGGGTAACATCCGTTATGATTTAATGTACAAGCCATACTCGACTTAACATTTTAATACATTCTTTCGCTGCTATTCAAAGTATTTATTCTATGTAGGGAAATTAAGCTGTTATTTTTATGCATGAGGTTCATACGATCGTTTCATACAGCTATCGTGATAATTTTCATCCCACTTCATATACTTGTGAAAAAGTAACTATGAACTGTTCCACTTATTCTACATATGGTCATATAAATTTTAATGAAGAAAATGTAGTTTTTATAAACTGTTATTTTTGTTTGTAGTTACAGAGTTTACATGTGTTGCTATGAGTAGATAGTGTATTTTTTACAGCCACATCATTAATCTGATATTAATATTTTGACAGCCTCCTGAATACGGAAACAGAGGCTGTATGAATTAAATCTTTTCAAATTCAACTCAGAAAATTATGTACGGAGAAAATATTTAGTGTTATCGATCGGTGATCATTCTGAGCCACCAATTTCCACTGAAACAATATTTTTTAAACTAAAACGTTCTCCTTTAGAAATTTACCATCCAACTTTGAACTTGAAATAAAGTTATTTACATTTATCAGTGTGCACTCAACGAATGTAAACGAAAATGAACTCATTTTCTCTTGAACATGGCAATGAAGTCGAACTGAGCGGTTAGCACCTAACGTATCGCTTGTGTAAAAATTGGCTTTACGTTCAATTAGTTAGAAAAAAATGCCCGAAACAGAAAAAAATTTCTTCTTGAGCTAATGCACAGGCATAATTTTTGTTTTGAAATGAGAACATCAGTGTAAAGTCGTAGAAAGTTTGTTGAAATTGGCCTGTCTCTAGGTTACCTACCTGAGTCTTTAGAGCAAAGCGAAAAAAACATCAGAGAATAATTGTTCCTTTCATCCTAAAGTTCGGACTGGTGGTGAAGGCGCAATCTTCAGATGTGTGTAACAAGAGCAAAAAAACTCCTCTTGGGTTAACGGAGCTTGGAAGGGAAAACTGGTAGAACAGGCAAGCGGAGTTTACAAACTGAGGAAAATTAAATGAAAAGACGATGTTATCGGGAGAACAAGAAGCGACAAATAGACAAACGAAGGTGAGATAAAATAAAGATTGTGAAAGATAGATGGACATAGCATACATAGAAGTAATCGATTAGACAGAACATGATTTCAAATGCTAGAAACTTGGTAAATAACGCCGATCCAGATGTTTTTTCGCGCGGCTGCAATAGGATGTGATGCTAAGAGCAGCAAAAGTGGACACCGAATATAGACGCTCGTCTCTGGCATAGAAGCATACTCGTCGGGTTAAAAAATTAGATTGCTAAATATTCAAAAGATAGCGGAGGCATGTGGAAAAGGAGCGTTTCAAGTGAACATGCTGGGCCAGTAAAGCACGTTTAAAACATTGACTTAAAGTATCGTTGCTGCAGCTCTGGTCTTCATGTCAGAGGGACATCAGATAAGCCAGCTATGTTGACATTTATTTCTTATTGGGTTATGAATGGGACTTAACAAGTTTAGGCAGATCAATAAATTGTTTGTTTATTATTATTGAACTAGTTTCTCATGTTCTCCTGAATCTGGCATTCTTTTCATTTTAATATAATTCCTTAGTAAAATATGTTTTTTTTCATTTATGAAGATTCATGTGCGATTACGTAGTCCATTATTTTAGGTAAATATTTTTAATAGCCTTAAGCTTGATCTGTTGTAGGCATATCATCGCTGCAGGCTTTGTGTGTCCAAGGTGAAAATAACAGATTTTTCTCGGTTGATTTTTATATACCACTCTAGAAAACCCAATTCAAGCTGTAAGTTTCAAAATCAAGAACAACCATTTCATACAAGCCTCATGCGAGTCACGCTCTCGTTGTGTTATTGTTTTTTTAGTGCATACGAGTGTACTCTTTTTGATCATGCCATTAAATGGGAGAATATTTTTGCTTTCTGCACGTCAACAATACATACCTTTTACAACGTTCTTTATGTAAGAACCTTTTTTAAATCGAGAGTTCAAGGTCCAACAACCCCCAGAAACAGTTAATGAATCTAGTACGGGAAGCTTACGTCCTCCACAAGGTTTTTCAAATCAAATAAATGTACGAGGAGCTCGTGGGATTCGAACTCGGGACCAG
>JACJUY010001581.1:46340-65700 GCA_014220935.1 Platorchestia sp. MABIK
GCTTCCCGTACTAGATTCATTAACTGTTTCTGGGGGTTGTTGGACCTTGAACTCTCGATGCATAAGGGAATATATATCTGTCAGGACGTAAGCCTGCTTTCACTGTGCCAACATTGCTTTCGTTGCGCTTCGTTCATCTTTTAGGGTGATCGATAGCGCAGTCGATAGTGTGTTGGCGCGGTATTTTCTGGTCCCGAGTTCGAATCCCACGAGCTCCTCGTACATTTAACCTTTTTTAAAATGAATTCTATGTTATTGACTTTTAACGGCTGTTTTGCGGCATGATATTTTAACTTAAGCTGCTTTGAAGCGTAGAATCCTTGTTCGAAAGCATGAACGGTTGAAGTTCATTCGCTACCTCATTAAAGTTTGAAGCAACAAGGAACTCCATATGTTCCGAGTACACACATATTTCTATAAATCAACGCGAAAATAGGTTACATTCTTTGCTGGTATCGAAAAGTTCATCGACATCGACTGATTCTAAAATTTCATTGGACGAATCACGAATATTTTTTTCAATATTTTTTCTTTTCCTCTGTCCTTTACTTCCTGTCCAGAGAACATGTTGGTTCTGAATCTCATTAATAATTATCGAATGGAAGTATTAACATAAAATGCAAACTACGGGCAAAACGCCTTTAGAAGTCACTTCCTAGCCAGAGGTTCCGACATTTCGGTTGCTGAGATCAGCGAGAGGTCAATGATGCAATAATTGATCAAGTACAGAAACTTGTGAGAAATTTTCAGTTGAGCTTTTGGTGTTAAAAGCATTCGTTTCAAACGACTATTACAAGAGCGTATAATCGTATAGAAGCAAGAAACACTTTTTAACAGAGCTGACGAGTTTCGTGAATAAAAATTAATTCTTCCAGCCCCTCTACAAAAGTATAGCAATCACATTTTGTATCAGAATTCGCCAACTTGTATTTTGAGCAAATCAAATTTCCCGTTGTACACAGCTGAAGGCACTGTCTGCATCGACGATACCAGAGCCTTCCTACTTAATGGCAAATTGAGCTGCCTGAATAATAGAGAATGGAGTTTCGTGTTATCTGCAGCGTGTGTCGTAAATTAGATAGAGAATCAGGGTTCATTCCCTGTGTTCAAGTTGTTAGCATTAATATCTGAGTTCCCTGAACGCTTCCAGAGGCCTTTCACTCTAAGATTGTGAATAGCGGCTTTAGAACAAAGGCTTGACTTCCTCGTTCGCAACAATGCTCGTCTTCTTGTATGCAGTGGAGTCTCACACTGAAGAACGGGCTAGTTCTCGTCGAGGTTTATCAAAAATTATAATTAAAATGGACTTCAAACAAGTTCAAGCACTTTATGAGGAAAAAAATATCAGCTACAGGTAGTTGTGTGTTATATGTTATTAATAGGAAATTAAGAATAGTTTGACATCATATCTAATAAGTTACAGCATAAGGTAGCAATGTTTATAATTTAATTTCCTTTCACGCAATTTTCGCGGGAACAAAATCATTTTCTGCCGAGGCCTCTGAAATTTAGAGGAAAATTTGTGCGAGGCTGGTCGGCGGATGCGTTCATCCTTAAGGCGAAGACAAGGCACTATTGCATTACATTACGTGTTCAAATTGAGCTAGAAATTGACTATTCTGTTTGGAAAAAATTCATAGAACGCGTAAGATCGTATTCTATTTCCTAAATTAAGAGGCGTTCCTTCAGTCCTTGAGCAAGGAGAGATACAAACTACATGCTGCCCTCTCTTGAGCTGGATGGGCCTTGTTGCGTGGGTTTGACTGCATTTGTTGCCTCCGAACCTCAATTGACGAACAGAACTTGAGTCGAGCACATTCTTCCTGAAACGTTCTATGCAGAGAGTTCTAATTTCACTTATGCAAAGAGTTGATGCTAAAATGAATGAGAGGTTATTCTATATGTTCTGAAAATCATGCTGTTTTAATAATTTAATGGAGTTCTTTCGATGTAAAAAAATATTCGGATTTTATCTTCCCACCAATACATTATTTTCAAAGACGAAACGGAATGTGCGCCTTCTCCTATTATTGGTTGAAATAAATAATGAAAGAGGTTTGAGCCATAATTACGATTGTAAATTGTCAATAATAATCACGATCATCGTCGCCAAACTCAAATTTACCCTTCCTCAAGGTACACAACTATTGTATCTATGAAAATTAGCACCTAGGAGGAAGGTGAGAGGTTCAGCGTTGACAGTTAGGTAGGCTTTCATTTTGTGGAAATAGAATCTGCTTGCTTTTGTTACCGACCTTCGTTTATTGGTTCACTGTTGTCTTATTTTTCAGCTTCTTTGACTTTCTTTTTTAACTTTCATCTTGTTTCATATACTTCTTTCTAAGCTTACTGTTTGTACGTGCATCGAGTGTGGCATAAGAACACACCTTGGGCACAGATTCCGCTTCCTCTAAGCTCTCCATATTGTACTAATCACCTTTGTTGTGGCTAGGGAGGCTTGAACTAAATTATTTATTCTAATGCAATTTACTCTCAATTTTACCTTAACCGTGGACGTGGCACCAGGAATACTTTTGAATCATTTATTTGCACCATTATTCAAATGATGTAGCTTAAAACTGATCTCTTCATTGATATACTGATACTTTTAAAACATAGGGAGAACAGCCGCTTGTGTTGCTAAAGTTGAAATCACATCACTTAATCTACATTAAGTAAATTGCACGCCAAAGACCGAAAGAAAGTTGTGAGACATTGTGCTTCAGTTTGAGTACGGCAGTCTCATCTTGTACGAGCTTTTTATGGTGTCCTCGAACTTTACAAGCCTTGGAGGTAAGTTTTCTTTTCAGAAGTTTGAGGAGGTGGGTTTGCAGTCGACGAACGTTACCTTAGAAGTTCAATTGAAGTGATGTCGAGTTAAATTGAAGGGCGTGAAGCCACAATGTCAAGACGTGACAACGTGAGATGGAGAGGAGGGAGGTCGGAAGGGAGAGGTCGGTCTGGAATTTGGCAAGTTTAGTATTTGAAAGTATTCAGAAAGAAGTAATTACAATTGACCATATTTTCCAGTTGAGTCATGCTGATCAGAAACAATAAAAAAACTTGTCAAATTCGGAAGGAGAGTTTTCTCAGTTCTCTCACTCCCTAGACTTATGTGATTACTTCAAAACGTAAGACCTCGTGCTTAACCTATTATCGTTGTGGAATTTTTTTCAGAAACATAAAGAGATTTCAGAACCAATATTGGATTAAGCTGCTGGGTAGCAGCAGACGTTTTCCTGAAACGTAACGAAAGTAAGGCAAAAGTTATGAAAGAAGGAGTAAAATTTGTTGGGATGTAAATAAATTGTGAGGGTTTTGAATGCTTGGATTTGGTAATTCTGATGAATTCGGCAAATAAAACTCATGGGATTAAGCCATCTGAAAAATTTGGACTTAACATTGTGAAGTTCAGCAGTTTCTGAAGAGATGATGTCAGCATATGAGGAATTTAACGATATAGTTGTGGACTAACCCATCTTTCTTTTCGAATATACCCTTTAATTTATGGGAAGCAGCTAATTTTCGTTACTCTTAACTCTTGTTAAAATTGAAAGCATATTAATTGGAGTGGTTGGGATTTCAATAGTATTCAAATAGTGTTTACTTACTGAACAACTATTGAAAATCAATAATATCAATCCGGAATCTCTTAGTTGTTGGACTCAGTAGTAAATAAGGTTCCTCAAACAAGTAGAACGTACTCATTAACTGGGAATAATGACATATTTTTCTCTTACGATGGCGTTCAAAGTACCTCATTCGTATTTAAATATCACTTTCTAAGGCTTTTAGAGCTCATTTCGCTGCGGCGCAATGTGCTGCAGAGCAAACATCATGAGTTAATGATAATTTTTTTACGCTGCACTTTGGACTGAATGACGGTTACACACCCTCAAAAGTTGATTTAAAAGTTCAATGAGGATCCAGTGACCCTTATTTTCTCGCGTACAATGAGGTTATATTGATTCAATGGCTTTTCTCGCCCTGTGTCGCTTGGCTGGGCACCACCACAGGCGCACCCTCCCGTGATGACGGAGTGAGTAACGCTCTGCAGCCGCTATTATCGGATGTTGGGGAAACTTTCATTTCAAGTGCCCAGGGCTTCTGTTGTGGCTGCGATATTAAAGCGGTTAAATTGACTGTAGGAACAGAAGTATTTCAATCGAGAAGTTTAGACACCGAATTTCTAAGAACATGTAAAAATAGTATTTGAAGCTCATTGGTCCCTCCAGTTCTGTAACTGCAGCCACTCAATCAAAATCAAGAGCACAAAAAAAAAACTTTTGACAACAGAACATAAAAAATAAAATAGGTATTTGACTCTAGAGAACTATTTCAGGAATCTGTCAACATTATGTAGAAAACTTTTAAGCTCCAATTTTTGGACGGTCCCATCTTAAGCACTTAAAGTTGTTAATCAGAACTGAACACAACTTCTAGAACAACTGAATACAATTTTTCTACCAGGGTACTGGGGTTGAACGGGGATAACAGGCCCTCACAAGAAAAATTGACAAACGTAAATCATGTTCATTAAAAAATAATGAGTGTTCAATACTTTTCATTCAAACGTTTGCCATTTGAGTAACTACCAAATGAACTCATTTCTTTCTGAAATACGTGAAATTAATAAACTGGGCTCGCAAGATAAAAAGAAAACGTTAATTACTTCAACAAGGCCAAAGTCGATGAGAAGGTATAAGGTTTAGTATTGGCGTTATATATGATGGCTGACCTAGTCTACCATGTTCAACAGACTAGCAGCCTCTGCATGCCTCGGCACAGGGTGTGAGGTCCTGCGATAGCTTATTTAGGCCGTCTCTTCAGTTTATATTTCTTCGCTTACAGAGGGTGGCCTAATTTTTTTCGACAATCTCCAGCTCGAACACGATCGCTTGAATTCCTACCATTTTTTCTCGCTAGCTTTTAGGAGCGAAGCAATTTCTATGGACATAAGCGCCCCCTCTATCAGGTGAGCCTTGGCCCCTCGGAATAATAATACTGTTTTTTGAACGGTCGATGTTTCCACTCAATGAAATGAGGGAGCAATTTATCCGATGCGCTCTTTGAATAATGGATTTTTGGCAGTATTTCAGACTGCCCTTCAACAGCGGTATTGGAAACGATCAATTCTAAATTTATTCACGACGCTTAAATTAAACGCTTCTGCTTCGTTGTGATGGAATTCCCATTTAGGAAAACAAGCAAACTAGGTGGGAATATTATAAAAAAAACAATCGCAGAAAATCGAGACTTGAAAATAATCTTTATGATTTTTTTGTCCATTGGACAAAAATATGAAATCCCTGAGAAGAAAAGCTTTGCAATGACAAAGTGGAAGCCGGCAGTTCTCATAGGGTACGAAGATGCACTCAACAAAATTGGAGCGTTGTTGTTAGACAACACAGCGGAGGGCGTGACAATGTTTTCACTCGCTGTGTGTGGCTGCCGCTGTCAAAACCAATTGTGAAACGAATTCCCTAAGTGAGCTGCACGCGTCAACACCTCCCATCGCACATGCCACAAATATCGAGAGTCACATATATGAGGCAACATGACCAATTCATGTTACAGAGTTGGACTTCATTGGAGATGTCTCCGATGTTATTGCTTTCTTGAAAATTCCTCACTGCTCACTAACGAACTCAGACCGTAACCATGACTACTTCAATGTTGCCTTCAGCGAGTTGTAGCAGCCGCAAGGTGTTTTTTGTTCAAAGAAGGCTATTGGAGGCTAGGAAATTTTATCTGTTCAAAGCTAAGAAAAAATTTTATATTTAGTCTCCTAATATTTTAAGTTGTTTGTGTTATCAGACCATGATGTGGATATTCTTATTGAATGGAATGAATGCACCTAAATTTCAATATATAGCGGAAATTGAATATGTCCGTCAATAATAACATTCCAGCCCAAAAGTAGAACAAGCAATAACAACACCGTAATGCTATTAAAAATAATAATTGATATTAATAGAGTTATCCATCTTAGTTCAGCAATGGTAATAATAATAATGGTAATTATGACAATAATAACTGTACTCGCATCAACAGACGGCTTATGTTACACGTCGTTAATTTAGTGTTACGTATATAAAAATTTGTGGAGCTCTTTCCTCTCAGAGCACCGCATTTGCATGATGATCTAATCGAAAATTCTTCGATCGGGTTATATTTTCTTGAAAACGTGGATAGGTATTTGGATAAAATCTGCTGGTGAAAGATTTAAAAAAAATTTTCTTGAGAGTAGCATACGAGTTTTCAATTTCTTTCAGTACGTTCTAAATCAGAGTGAGCGTTGCTCACCAGTGCCATGCACACATTTTAGTCTTTCATAGCAATCGTGAAGTCAAAGAGGTGTTCGGAGATTACGCTATATTCGAAATTAATCGAAGAGGTGATGTTGAGTTAGCTCTAAGCTAATGTTGATTTCCTGTTGGTCAGTTATTAAGAGGCTTTGAAAATTCTAAGAGATGTACTGCAGCACTTTCTTTGACAAATGAGCGCTTAAGCAACTCACTTTCCTATAGTCATTATCCATTCGGTGGAAAATAGAAGTGTTGTTGGGTTTGTTTGTACTCGACCTTAGCTCGCTCCATAAGATTAGAGAATTGAAACAAAAGAAATATCGTATCCACTCATTTTCTTTCAATATCGGCAGGTTAGAGTTATGTTGTCACACGAATATACGAGTTAAATTAGATAGGGCTTTTCGAACCATTTTCTTCTAAATCGATTAAGGAGCCGTCGAAAATCGTCATTGACTTGTAACAACGGTTCAGCACAGTCAGCAGATCATCGCAAAACGCTCAGAATTGTACACTGTCACAGAGACCAGCCAGGACAACAGCCCCAATCATTCAAATGCTGCATTGCTCTTACTGCGTTTGCTCTGATTGCTCTAACATCAATTAGTAAATAAATTCGAAAAAAAACCTTCAAATCGCCCAATAGGTATATTATTGGGATTTATACATTTATACACACCACATATATAACTTTTTCAAAGTCGTGTGGCTTTCGGACCTGACTCCGTACGGGAAACGCGGGTTCGAGTCTCGGCGCTGGTGGCGATTTTCTCTGTTGGAATTGGGAGAAAATATTCTTAGCACAATACCCCACTCTACCCAGGTATCTGAAATGGGTACCGGTCTTTGACCGGGGGAAAGCGTCATGGCGTCCTGGTGTTAGTTATAAGGCATTTGAAAAACCAATGTAAAAGGTGATATGTATCATGCTTCAATTGGAATAAAGCATCCGGAGATGCCGATGTTTGTTTTGTTTTTAATCTCTCACACTCAATTTTACAGAAGTTCTGATGGAAATTACACGGAGCTGCCTATTTATTTCCGTTCGATTCCTTCAACCCAAGGGCCATGGTTATGATCAGTAGTATGACTTCACTGCTACCTTGTCAAGTCTACAATAAAAGAAATGAAAAACTAAGATTGTGCCAAGCTTTGTCAATATAAAATGAATTGAGAAAAAATCATGAAATTTTTGCAATCGCTTAACATCAAGTGAATCGAAATTAAAATATACATATTTTCCCTTTCTGCTAATCTTACTTTATCTTCAAATTTATTACCATAAAAAGAACATGAAACCAAAGAGCATGAATTTAAATCCCATCGTTTTCGTCCGGCAATTATTAAACAGAATTTTGTAAAGAATTTTTGAGATTCTAATTGTAAAATTTATTGACATGAAACTGCGAAGAGAGCCGCGGTATTCCCTTCGACTGCGAGTAAATCAAGTTATAAGTTAATTGAGACAATGAAAGGAACTACTACTGAGTAATGCGTTTTCCTCAGCAGACTGTAATTTTTTCAGCTGACTTTCAGTTTAGGTAAGCTATCGTCCGATAATGATCATTTCACTTCACTATTTGACCATGTGTAAATTTGATTTATATGAGGTCTAATTAAAGTGAAATACGGTGTGGAATTAGTTATGACGAGCACCTAAATTCTACAAGTATTTTATTCAACACGGAAATGTAACGTGGTAAGCCAACGGGGAGGGGAATAGTAAGCCATGTTGTTGCAATGCGCTCCAATTATAGCAGTCTTTTCTGGGTTAACAACGCTTTATTTACTCCTCCGTTTGTTGATTTGAGTTGCAACTCACCAAAATTTAATCAAATTTACCTCGACTATCAAAACAAGTTCAAAGTTCGTGTTGATTTCGGATGTTACAGATTCTTTTTTAGACTGAATAATTTCACATTGGGATGTAACTGTCTCAGCTTATTCTGCCAACTCACACTTCGTAAGAGACCTCTGCTCTAATTGAAAGACCACCTCAATAATGAATAGCCACATCTTCAACTGGTTTTTACGAGCATCCCAAAACTCCTGTATTTGTGCCCAAGTTTTCGTTCCTTGCATTAAAATTTAAATTGGCTGGCCTGTGAAGACATCAAGTGTCCGGCACAAGACTTGAAACGACTCATCAAACGTTGAAAGCTTTCGGGGCCGGTCCTGAAAACTGAATGGGAGATTATTTTTTCTCGTTATTTTCATGTTTTCCAAGTTTGACTCGGAAAACACATCACCTTTCTTTTTCATTGCTCGAGATTGAGCGCTGGCCGGCGTGTCTCGGTTCGCGTTTTACTGCAGCACTGAAGTTGCGTCCGCGCCTCCGTGACGGGCATTGGGGTGAGGGCGCGTGGGCCTGGGTGAGGGGGTGGTGGTGGAGAGTGGGAGAGGGATGAAGCAGAAAATTATGTTATTCTAGAACTGAGTCAGTGCTGCATTATTTCACGCTGTTGAAATATTCGACGGTCTTATACAGGGTGGCCCAACAAAATGTCCCCTCTTTTTTTAACCATCATTTTTTAGTAACTATTAAACATAAAGACTTCTACTTAGTATCATTTTAAACGAGAAATTGTCTTCTCTGATTTAATATGAAAAGTTTTTCGATTTGAGAGTAAACACCTATCATGATACCTACTAGATTATGGTTTTTCTCCACTTCATGTGACAGCCCATGAACATTCATAGCGTATATATTTGATGCTTCACCGATATACGAGGCCGTTACATACGTCAGTCCTATCATTTACAGACGTTCCCAGCGCGTTAACATTTTTCTAATAAAGTCTTCATAAAATGATAATTCGTCGTTGATGTTATTGTGAGTTAAAAGCTCTCTTAATGGCTGATTGAACTGTTTAATTTAGTCGCCATTGCGCATGATCCGTGAAAAATCAGGCCTTGTGAGCCTGACGAATTACCATGTCAGAAACTGGGACCTGTCGTCTGCAAACAAGGCTTTATGTCAGCAGGCGTGGCCTCATGTCAGCAGACGTGGCCTCATGTCAGCAGGCTTGGCCTCATGTCAGCAGGTGTCACCCCATGTTAGCAGGGGTCACCCCATGTTAGCAGGGGTCACCCCATGTCAGCAGGTGTCACCCCATGTTAGCAGGGGTCACCCCATGTCACCAGGTGTCACCCCATGTCAGCAGGTGTCACCCCATGTTAGCAGGGGTCACCCCATGTAAGCAGGTGTCACCCCATGTTAGCAGGTGTCACCCCATGTCAGCAGGTGTCACCCCATGTCAGCAGGTGTCACCCCATATCAGCAGGGGTCACCCCATTCCAGCAGGGGTCACCCCATGTCAGCAGGTGTCACCCCATGTTAGCAGGTGTCACTCCATGTCAGCAGGTGTCACCCCATGTCAGCAAGGGTGACCCCATGTCAGCAGGTGTCACCCCATGTCAGCAGGAGTCACCCCATGTCAGCAGGGGTCACCCCATGTCAGCAGGGGTCACCCCATGCAACATCACACACACACGCTGTGGGGGCGAGTGCAATTCAGAGCAGCCTGCCGGTTTTGCCACAATTTCTCCTTGTTTAACAAAAAATCAGCTTAGGTACACATCAATTTTTCAAAAAAGCTGTTTTTAAATGCTCAAATATCGAACTCTTTGACAAAGTTTGTGCAGAATCTCATCGGGAAGAAAGCTTGCTCTTTTTCTTGAAAAGGTGTCGGCAGTTCGAATCCTGGCGTCGCACGGTGATTGCTCCCCGTTGGGTAAAGGGAGAACTCGGGCACAATTCACCACTCTCTACCCAATGGTCGGAAATGGATTCCGGCTTGACCGGGGGTAACCGTCATGGCGTCCTGATGTGAGTTAAAAGGCATTTGAAAAACCAGTGTACTAGTTGATAAGTATTTGGCTTGACTGATTGGAATAAAGAATCCTTATCATGACGAGTCAAAATATTGCTCGATAAAAATGAGTTATTTAGATCTTAAGTGCTCGACCTACGATTTGAAACATTAGTGTAACAAAATCGAAATCATTCTGGCATTTATTCATCATTTTTGACAAGCTAAAGCAAATTAAATTTACCGAAAACAGTATCGTCATCATCAAAGGACTCAAATCTTCATAATGCATTGTAACTTATATGCTATATTTGAAGAACGACCTGTGATCTCACTTTCCTTGAGAAGATCACTGACGCTGCTCTGCGGCACGAGTTGTCCTTGAAACTAGCGCTGCTTCATTCGAGGAATGAGGGAAAAAATTGCATGAATGCTCCTTTGCCCATAAAAAGCTCTAGGATATCATCATTTCTCTCAAATTTTTTAATGATTGGGAATAGTTTTTGAAATACATTTTTAATTCTCGAATAATGATGTTACTTTCGTATTCTCTTGGTCAACTTAATTTAGTAAGAAGATTATGGTTGTTGATTTTACGACGGTTTCAATAATCGCTTCAATGCACTTGAACTTGTTCGGAAAATTATGAACAGTTGTCCCTAACAAGGCTCAAACCTGGCAATCTAAACTTATTTCTGAGTCGTCAATTTGGGCTCTGTTAGCGCTCCGAAATTTCACGGCAGGCCAAATACGGTCACGGAGTTATGCCCCACTTGACCAAGTTGAGAGCGTCAGAAGTTATCATCTCTCTCCTCGAGTAGGTCAGAGTTTGTAAGCCACTTACGGTGTCTTAGTCGAAACTTGGTCACGAGACATTTTTCGTTAGGAAATGAAACAACTTATGAAATACAAGCTGTAGAATATTTGAAGTTCAACGTTGAAGGTCGTTTCCCTCTCCTGCTTGCCACAAATGAACTTCTCTCTTTCTGAAGTTTTGAAATGAATGATCTTTTATGGACGCTGCAATGAAGTTACATTTCATGTTCACGAGTTTTGTCACTTATAACTCACAGCAAGAAAACATTAGAGTGTGGTACGGCTGTAGGATTTTAAGTGGGAAAGTTTTTGTCCAAATTGCCTCTGAAAGTAGAAAACTGAGAAGTGCTTCGAATCATCTGTTAACTCGGATTTTTGCCAATTCTATCTTGGCTAGCTCGTATATCAAGAGCTGAAATATTGACCGGCGAGCATGACACTCTGAATAATATTTCTAGAGTCACTTTACGACATGTGATAGTAGAACGTAAGTGATAATCGCTTTGAACTATTTTAGATAAATGACGTTCTAAAGTTTTTATAATTCTGTCATGGCTTTTCGAGCTCGGCTGTTTTTCGTATGCTTTGAATTTGCTAAAATTCTTTCTTCAAGACGCCATGAAACTCTACAGTTAGTAATCATTTTTTCAAACCAAAGAAGTTCGTGACGAAACGAGTGGTCTCACCGAACTGCTTTATTATTTTTGTCCATTTCTTTATTACATTTTTATGTTCATCACTATAAGAAACCTAAATGTGAATGTGCTTTAACTCGGCTTAGCAACATACTGACATAATGGAATGGGATGGGATGGGTTGAGAAGAGATCGAATGAGAAGGGATGGGATGGGGTGAAATAGGATGGGATAGTATAGGAGAAAATAAAATGAAATGAGATCGGATAAAATACAATAGACTTGAAAAGGATAGGATTGGATGGGATGGGATGGAAAGGGATTGGGTAGAATGGGATGGGATGGGATGGGATTGGATGAGGTGAAATGGGATGAGATTAGATGGAATCGAATAGGATGAAATAGGATGGGATGAGAAAGGAGGAGATGAAATAGAGTTGGATTACATTGAGTGGGTTAGAGGTTCGGGAATGCCATGGAGTAGAATACGGTGACAGGAAGGAGACGAGATGCTACCCAAGTCCAATGGCACCAATCAAGCACGAGTACCGGAGTAGAATTAGAAAAGAAATAGCAGCCTCATTCGTGATCTTCGGTTTTCATGCTCTCGCACGTGTTTATTCATTTTAACAACGAAAGTGACCGTTTCTCATTTGTGTGGCCCCATGTGCTGACAGTCTTTTTGTGTTGTCAGGGAATATTGAAGCCGCTTCGTGTTCTTTTCTTTCACGTATTTTGACTCTACTTTCACGTGAGGAATTAATACGAATTTCGTAAATGCATCACAAGTTCAAACAACAATGAATTATGGTATTGTTCCATAATACCCTGGTTATTTCTAATTTTGTGTTAATCTCCAAATGGGATTTCCGTAAACATGGCTTTGGAAAACTGGGAATTTCCTCTCCCGTGCTGGTCAAGACGATTTTTAAACTTACTCCTCGTGCCGGCGATGACGATATTTTCCGGCGGCTGGTTCAACTTTCCGACTGCTTTGACTGAAAATAAATTTAAGTCCTGAGTTGTAGCAGTGTTTTTTGTTAGCTATTGACCATGTTTCTGGTACCTTTGCTCTTATGGTGTCGAAAAGTCCTAGTGATTTGAGGCTCACATCTCCGAGGCCGAGTGGTCTTATTAGTTCTAACTAGTCCACCTCCCTTTATTTGAACTAATAAAGAAGGCGAAATGAAAGAAAGGTCGTAAGAAATAAAAAAATCAATCTCTCGAGAGTTGAAGAGGCTGAGTGCACACGCCCTTATCACAGATACGCTCATCACACACTTTTAGCTGGCTTCGGATAGACGGACGGACGCGGCTCTTATTATATATATATAGAATAGATTGCGGGATTGAGTTGATGCCGTTTAAGACGCTGCTCATAGCTGAGATTATGGAGTTCGGGAATCACTTTCGTTTTTTTGCGATAAAATCTATCCATCCTATTAAAATCTCGTCGTTATGCTGAACCCCAAAGATACTGTGAGTATTTTGTTTAGGCTTAGACTAGTGCCTCATAATGGGGAAGTATTTTCTTCTTTAACTTCAAATTTAAGTTTACAAAGTTTTTTGACATGAAAGTGACACTTGTGCTCGCATTCCCACCATCTTCTTCTCTTTACTACCAATGCTTGAGGTTAATAGCGGTAAAGAAACTAAAATCCATTTTTTTCTCTATTTCTTCAGTTGGAGCATTATTTTTACATTCAAATTCCTACTGATACGTTGATCTACCTGATGACTCCACAATAGTAATTAAAGCTGAGATGCATTAATTTTTCGTTTGCGTCCGATAATATCCGGAAAGAATTGTCTCGTTAGATCTCCGGTGCATTTAATGAAGTTGGAATAAAGTCAACAGAAGGGAATGTAATCCTAATTCAAGTCCGTATTATATCGTCTTCATTTCCTCTGTGATGCAGGCACATCGAGTCATTGTGACGTAATTATTGATGAACAGTTGTTCAAGAACCCTAGTTTATTCCCTGTTGAATGGTGGGGATTGTTGAGCAAGTTGGCAGCCTGCAGTAATTATAGCTGTGGGATATGGAATAATTACTGCGAAGTGTTGAGAAGTCACTATAGTAGAAGGTTGTAAAGAATTTTTTGAGAGGTGATATGGAAAAGTCACAGAGAGGTGCTTTAAAATGGCTATTGCAAAGACTTATAGAGCAGTTAATAAATAGAGTAAGTAAAGTAATTAGTTCACAGAAACTGTATAGTTATTATTACTCGAAGGGTTGTATTATAATCATTGTTTGGAAGGTAGCTGTGGAGGGAAGGGGCGGGAGAGATGTTAATGCAGTAATTATGCACAGGAGTTGTAGATTAATTATTGTAAGGGCCTGTATTGCAGGGTATTGTGCCGAGGGTTGTGCTGGGGATTATGTAGGGGTTGTGCAGGGGGTTATGCAAGGGGTTGGGCTGTGGGTTACTGCAGAGGTTGTGTAGGGGATGTGCCGAGGCTTCTACATGGGTTGCACAGAGAGATGTGTGCGTAGGAGGTTTGCTTGGGGGTTGTGCAGGAAGTTTCAGGGAGTCGCGTTGTAAATTTGGCAAAGGATTCTGTAATAAATATACCGCGCGAATAACAAACATCGGAGAGACGTTTTCAGTCACCTGAGAGTCAGTTCTCGCAGGAGAATATTGCTGGTAATGACACTCCTACCACGCGGCTTGGCCTCTACCCTAAGCTGCCTCCAGCTAGAGGCTGGAGAGCTACTTCACTTGGCGCGTGTATTTGTGAATGCGACAGGTTTGTGGGGTTCCGAAGTGCTGCTCCAGTTTTACGGCTGTTTACAATGGCGGCAATAACCCTGCAGCAATCTCTCTGAGTGTTAAGAATTATTCAGTCTATCATTTGAGTGCGTTCCACAACTTCTCAATAATGGCGTTTAATAATCATCCATGCATTGACAAGGCCACTGTTATGGCAGTGTTGAAATTACAACACTAGGGAACACAGTTTCAAATTAAGTCAGACAATTTTTTACTTTATTTGTAGCCGTTGACTTAAAAAAAATATCTAATTGAATCCAAATCAAGTCAAAACTGTGATAAGTAGGAAATTTATTTCGCTAATATAAGAGCGAAGTGTTACTGCCAACAACTTTGTGCTCATTTTCTAGAGTGTTTTAAAGCTTTACTTGTGCCATGGTGTGTGAATGAAAGATATTTAACAGTAATATTTACTAGAAATTTTAGTAGATTTAGATTAGTACTCGCTTGTTGCTAGTTCTGATTTGAATGCAGGCGCGTAAAGCCAGCTTTGAATTTCTAATTTTTCAAATACAATCATTCACTTCCACTCATTATACCTTCAATAGTGTCGACAACTATCATACAATCCTGAAGTTCATGTGTCAACGTAAATAAAAACTGTGTCCTCCAAAGTTCTTTATCTATTTTCTCTGTTGTTTTGCTACCAGTGTTTTTATACCTGACATAACTTAATTCATAACTGACTTTATGAATGCATCAGGAATTTCTTTTACTCTATCTTTTGTTCAATAATAGACAATAGTAGACATGGCTTTATTGGTTTATCCTCTAGCGATCTTTGTGTGGAGATGTTTTTTAAACCCAGTCCATCGTACATTTCGTGTATCAATTTTATGGAAAATGAAATGATCTGTTTTTCCTTTTTCTCCCAATTTGTAAAAAAATCGATCACCTCAACCGAGGATCACTAACAGCATCAAGAGTTTCCGAGAAGCCAGCGAGATGGATATGTTGAAAACATTGTTTGAAGTTCCTTTTATAAATGGCCATGCAATTTCGGCATGAATATTCGTTCATTTATTTTAAGTTTAGTCCTCGACGATGTCTTTGATTGCACACCAAGTATTCTCAAGTTCTGGTCCTATACCGACTAAATGTTCATCTATGAGTGAACTATAAATCACAACGGCTTTTATTGTGCTACAATTCGTTCTGCGTGAAATTTCGAGATGATGTTCTAGAAACTGCTGGCTTCAGCTATTAATGGTTTCACAAATTGTTTTATCAAACTACGTTAAAAGTGTATAGGTGAGAATATTATTCTCTTTTTATTCAGAAGAGACTCATGCATTGTTGGGTTCTCTGAGCTTCAGGTCAAACTTTGAAGGTCAATTCAGCTCAACCCCCTGTATTTCTCAATAGATTCTAGATGAATAATACCTCACAAGAAAGTAGAGTTAATAAAGATGGGCCAGGCAGTAAATACAACGAGGGCATCGTTACTGACCATGAATGATGCATTTAATTTGAATGTCGTTAAAATCCAAATGTGCTTATTTTATCATTAGAGTTCAGAGACTCTTTATATTTCTATTTTCCCCGCGAAGGTAAACCGAATGCTTGATGTTAGGACTGAACCAAATAATTTGTCATTGTAGAGATGGACGCTCTTCAAGTTCTGGTTTGAGCCGTCAGTTAACAGCCCCTGTCCAGGGAGATTGTAGATCGGAATTCCCAATTCCTACTGTAAACCATGATTTTCAACACGAAGTTACCCATCAGGGGACTAAGGATAAGCAATAGGTTCAAGTTAGAAAGGTTGTCTATCCTATTATAGGGGTTATGACGCACACAGAGAAGAAACAGTCAGTTACCTATCTTATAGATAGGCCTTTAAGGCTTGTTCCTTTCGTGCCCACATGAGTTGGATTCTTTCTGTTTTCATCATCGCTATCACTTCTTCGTCTTTTTTTCTTATTTCTACCTATCTTGCCGTTTTATGCGCAGGGTATCATGAGTGGAAACACACCTTGAGCATAGATTCCCCGTTTGCTAAAGTCGATATACAAAATAGTCCCGTCTCTTTTCTCTCTTGGTATTGCCTCTCTTTTGACCAGAGAGCTTTAACTTAATAATGATAATAATGATCGAAGGAATAATGCCCTCAGCCCTTGGTCAAGTAAATTTTTCTCAATAGTAAGGTTCTCAATATTTTTTCGATTCTGCCAAAAACATGCAGATTCATTCACCTCGTGTTGATAAAACATTTTACAAGATTAATGATGTTCAATTTTATAACATGCCTCATAGTCATTTTCGCGTTCATAAGCCCCTTGCAGATATTCTAAGTTAAACTTAAACTGGCTGGGGAATTTCAGTTGAAAGAAGCACTGGGCTTGAAGTTGTTAGTGATTTAGAGTATACTATATAGCTTGCTTTCAATTTTCATTCGACATCTTGAGATTATCTCTGATTTACCATTGCAATCCGGGTAATAATCTTCTTTCTATCCCAAATAGTGGGTGTCTCAAAAGCCGACTCATTTCATATGTTTCTTTTGTTCTCATCAGTGCACTCTCGACACAACGCTCGCACGCCTTATTAGAGACCCAAGGCTGATCATACTTCAAAATGTACAAAGAATGTTTGCTCAACAAACCCGCACAAATTTTCCATTTGACTTGGAATGTGGGAACGAACACGGATATAGAAACAGAAATTATGGCTGTTCCGGCGTTAACGAAGTGGGGAAGTTGGGACACGCATGATCTGAAGCAAAAAAATTACACAAAGATAAAAAGTGGAATGTCATCCATATTTCATCGTTAAAAAATAGTTGCAGATTTTAATCAACAGCAGTCAGCTCTAGTTGCTCACTGATTATCATCCCTATCCCAACCCGCTAATGAATCCTATTAGCTTCTACTAATAAATTTAATCAGCTGAGCTAAAACAATGCAATTTTGCTCGCCTGCGGGTGGGCGGCAGGGAAAAATTTGACGTGCTAGAAAAAAGGTTTCAATTTTGCAACTAGTATGTCAATCGTATTCGACACAGGCGAAAGGTAAAACGCAATCGATATTTTAATTGTTCCAAGCGCTCTGTGGCAGCCGAGTGATCGAACTACAACTCGGAATTGTGAAGTAAATTTTATATAGATCAATTCTAGAGGTCTACAAATTATCCACTAGCGATTTGATCGCGATCAACTTGCGGGCGATATATGTCGCAGTCACGACGCTGAAATGCTTTTTCGAGCAGTTCTATAACAACTAAAATAAGATAGGCAAGTGGCCAGTATTTTGTCCTAAGTGCTTGGTAAATCATTTCCTGGTAGTGCGGAATTTCTTCGTAACACTCGTAATTTTCCTTCCATAATTCATCACTTATCATTATACTTACATTGCAATAGCGATGCAATCTTCTGCTGTGATTTCGCTCATTGATTGTAGTGCAATTATCCAGGAGTCGAAATGAATCAAATTACCCAGAGTTCATGTTCAATAAGCCTTTTTTACTAAAACTTGTCTGGCGTGGACGTAACTGTTTTGAAAAAGAAAATTCGTTCCCCTCCAAACCATTTAATTTTTGGCGATAGCTGGGGAGTTTGCAGAGAGGAAGTTTGATAGTTGGCCAGATATCGTTGGGCAGAAATGGTTGGGCAGATATGTTTGAACAACTGGTTGGACTGTCGGTTCTTGTTATGGTAATCGAGTTATGTTTGAATTAAATCAATAGGAAATTAGATTTGATGTTAATGGAGTGTTCAAGATGTCATCCCACGTCTCATGCAGCTTATTAGCTCTGTCTAGAGTTCCATCATTAACAATTGCTGTGATAGTTCGGGGTTGTAGTTAATTTTGTTCTCTCAATTTTGAGAGTTAAATTGTCTAGTTTATTCGTTATCTAAGGTCTGAATTTTTAATCTTTTAAGTTTTCAACTTTTGGTGCTAGTGAAAGAATAGATCGTGCATAACCTATCTAGAGTAATCGACGACAAATTCTTTTCCATTTACAAGTTCGCACCCTTTAAAAATTTTCCATTTCCGGGCTATAATTCCGGTATAATGGAATTGAAATCTCGTTGCTGGCCAATCAGACATGGCTTTGGTTATGTATGAGATGCATATTGGGCACTTGTTTGCTTGGCTGCCCCCATCCTTGGCCACTGTGGGTGGGGAGTGTATGGTGGGGCACGTCACAGGCAGTGATTGCGCTCGAGATAGCGAGAAAAGAGTTGAACACCTCGCTGCCAGTTCTTTTTATTCGGTTGCGTTATAATAGTTAACGATTTTAATTTTTTACTCTCCCAGTTATTATTGCTGGGATATTGATGATCTGATTATTTATTGTGCTTTGGTACTTCATTTTTCTTCATGACTATTTAATACAATAATTTATGATCCTAAAGCTCCCAGTACAGCACTTGAACCGGAGCACATCACACACACGAGAACGTACGTTGTCATACAGTTTCAAATGTTTTCGATTATTTTTTCAGTATATTCATCCTACGTTATCGTTATCACTTTATCTTTTTATGAGAGTATTATCACCCTAAATGAAATCTTAGTTACGTTGTGCAATACTATATCTATGTTCCGTACTTTCAACTCAGTCATAATTTAATAAGAAGAAAGCACGCATTAAAGTCATTTGAGTCGACACACTTCTTGTTTCATGATTCACTTTCAAACGTCGATTATGGTCTACGTGTGAGATATTAAAGGACTTGAATAATTTGTCCTGTGCTTATTCCACATGTTTGCAATTTCTCCATTCAATCAACAATTTTTATCGTTAAATTGTCTCTGTTGTTAAGACTTTGAATCTGCCAAATACGTTTTACTTGTATTGTAATCATCACTACATGATTACAGTGATTTGTTTATTAAATTAATAATATATGGTTTTCCAATCAAATAACATTAATTGCATATAATAGAATTAAAAGGGCGATTTTTAGGAAATCTAATTCGCAAGATGAAAAGAAGAACCAATATAAAAGGGAACATTCTTTTGATAACAAACGTTTCGGAATCTCCGATTCCATCATCAGTGCTGTAAAACA